>JAJQOW010000450.1:0-112890 GCA_037975125.1 Latrodectus hesperus | reverse complement strand
TGGCATATATATATATATATATATATATATATATATATATATATATATATATATATACGTCTTATAAGTTTTATAAGTTCAATGAAACAAATAAGACTTTACACAACAAGAACATTATTATAATTCTGTATGCATATTGAGGCTTTTATTCTTTGCTATCTCTACAAATAACATCACTTGATAAAGGAATAACTTACATAAATGTGCTTCTTTAAATGTACTTAGTACATAAAAGCTTTTATTTAATACCTCTCATATCATCCCATAGCAAATGCATAGGTGAGTTAGGCACTTTATTGACTTCGTTAACAGTGACAGTTAATATATCCCAAATAAGAAACATACTTTTTTGTGTAATTAGTAACTGATACGTTTCTATTCATATTATCGCTTTTGACCTTTGCTGCTTACTTATTGGATCGTAATATTGCAGGTTCTGTATTAAAGGAATCAATATGCGTGTCTTCTCTTTATATACATTAACAATAATAGATAATAACTAAATGAATAATAATTTTTTTCTTTCAAATAATGGTATTGGAAAAATAGTGCGAATATTGCAAACATAGAAGAAAAACATAGTTGGAAATATAATTTTTTATTTAAAATTAACTTATTATATTATATATTTATGTAATACTCATATATTTAATAACATTATATGTAGGCATATACGAATTTCTCATTTACCAAATTGATTAATTTTATGAAGCAAGAAATTGAGAAAAACGATAAATCTAGTCTGTTTTGTTTATTAAAATTAACAATATTTATCATACTTAAATACAGTTTTTGTGTTGCTGTTTCTTATTGTAAATAGAAATTTGTTTGAATGTATAAAGATGTATATTATACATACCTTTTGGTCTTAAAAACTAATAAAATTCAGAAAATGCAGTTAATTGATTTAGGAAGGAAAATATCCGTATGCATTACATAATAGATGATTTAATAGCGTGAAAAATGTAGTAAGGTTTGTTATTTTTTAAATTCATCTTGAAATTTCCTCATTGTGAAGAATTTATAGAATTAAACGAGGGTTCAAACTCGGAAAACTCTCAAGCACTCAAACTGATTGATGTACATGTAGAACCAATATGAATAAAATATCAAACAAAATATAACAAATCACAAATCAGAAACACAATATAACTGGCATGATAGTATGAATTTTGACACTATATATATACATATATATATATATATATATATATATATATATATATATATATATATATATATATATATATATATATATATATATATATATATATATATATATATATATATATATATATATATATATATATACGTTCAATCACTCAAACGCTTCTAACTTAAATCAAGCTTCTTGTTACGATCAGTTAAGTGAAGCATAATTTGCTGCGGGCAATAAATGGAAGGGTGACCACTTTCTCCCTCACTGGGTTAATGGTGTTCCGTTAATTGAGAACATGTTTACGTTAATCAGGGACTCCAAACTCCTTCAGCTGCAGTGGCATGCATGTGGAGAGGAGAGTGACAGCTCAGGTGCGACCTCGTCACTAGACTGTGGCTCCAAGTGACGAGACGTTTGATAACGGGCGAGTGTTCCAAAATCAGTTAACCTTATGGTTAAATCCGGGACTCTTCTGAGCACTATATATGATTGTCGACGTATTATGGTTTCAACAATTATAACAGATCTTTAGAATGTCATAAATTTACCCTCATTTATTAAATTAAATTTGTTATTATTACTATTATCGTCATACATTAGTATGTAACTAAATCTTCAATTATTGTTTCCTAAACTTATTTTTTCTACCAAATTTTAAAATTTATCCATTTTTTTATTTTTTTTAAAAAATTTAAGGTAGATAATCCCTCTACCAAATGTTTTTATTATAAATCAGAATTCGAAATTTATATTTTATTTGTTGAGTATTATTTATATGTTGCACGCATTAAGTTAAAAAAAATGCGATACTATCACTTAATAAATAAGGATAAACGATATTAATTGAAAAATTTTTTTACCTAAATTAGTTTTCTGAAATTATTTGCATAACAGACAAATATGAAGTAATTAATCGGCCATTTTTTAGCATGCAAGAATAAATAAAATGGATACTGCAAAAGCTTGAAGTAACATTTATTATTTCAAAGGCTGTAAATATTACATTATTTTCAAAAGTTTGTCAAGAACACATTTGAATGCAAATGTGTTTAAAGTGTATTTTAAATATTCTTAAAAACACTTAAAAACATAATAATTTATTGTTTTAATAATTCTAAAATTTTCATTAAAAGCTGTAGTATTAATAATACTTTTATACTTTATTTAATAATGAGTTTTTGGTAGGTATAAATATAACAATACATTTTTATGTATATGTTAATTTGATTTAAAATGCATTACATTTTATTAAGTATATTACATTTACACTAATAAATATTAAATTTTAATTACACTATTAAATTTTAATTTAAATTCTATAATCATATAATATCAAATAACAGATTTTTCCCACCTAGATTTTATATTATCGATATAATTAAATATTATATTGCTTAATTTCAAATAAACTATTGCTATAGTTAAATAAAGTTGATTGATAAAAATATGAACAACAATTGTGGACTTAAATACCAAAACAAATGTGAATAGCTTAAGATATATAAACTGCAACCAATATTATTTGTCATGAAATTTCATATATAAATAAAAATAATTGTGATAAAAATACTTCAATCAAAATAAATCCACCAATCAAAATATTTTGAAGATTATAATTCATTTAGTGGGACAAAAAAGTATATATTTCTACTATTTTTATAAATAAATACTGCCAAATGAGCAAACGTATAGATCAACTTACCGTTTGGCATTACAAAACGTTACCAACACAAGCAGACATGCAAAAATTATTTCCACTTTGAAAACCATATTTATCGTTCATAGAAAATAAAATAAAATTTTTAAATTCACTTCGACATGGAGGTGACAAAGTGAATTGGACAACTGCTTTAAATAGTTTAGCTGCTTTAGTTTCTCAAGTATTTATTTGATTAAGTTACAGGCGATTTTGTGACACGCTGTTTGTGAAATGGTATTTCCAATCGCCAGTTCATCTTCTCGGTCGGAGTCCGTAGGTCAAAACTTTATTATTATTATTTTTTTATTCCTAGAAGATAAAATGCTTTGGGTGGGTCATTCGCGAATTGCTTAAATTAGTGAAGATGACAATAATTTACGTCAGCAAAAGGAAGTCTCTTTGTTAAATAAATGTCATGGTCAAGACAGTTAACATCGTCTGTTTTTATTTTCTGCTTTTAGCTTAATTTATTTCTGAAACAGGTTTTTATGCTTGATAATCAGAATATTCCTAGAAATGAATGCAAGCTAAAAGATTTTTTTTTAATATTTTTTTTAGCAAACGCTTTTTAAAGTTTAATGATGACGTAGATAATGCCATATGTATGTTTAATTATTCCTGGAAGTAAATATTTATATTATGGAAGTGAGAGATTGAACGTTTAATTAGTTTCGAGGTATTCATACAAATAGAGAGTAAAAATTGCTAAAGAAATCTTATAATATCTTTAGTTTAATAAAAAACTGAGATTTTGAACAAGTTAAAAAATTAATATGAAATATATATATATATATATATATATATATATATATATATATATATATATATATATATATATATATATATATATATATATATATATATATTCTTTAGAACTTTTCCAGAACTTATTTTATTCTGGCTTGATATTTTGGTTTGAATTTTTGGTATGGCTTTGGGGTGTACTGGCTTCTCTCTCTCTTTAAGATTATATCTTGGGCCATTGCAGAAAAGCCATAATTTGTGCCAATGTGGTCAACACCCCCTGACGAAGCTGGCCATATTGGAACTTCATTCCATTTTAAAGCTATTTTTCTTTGATAGTTTTCCTTGAAATTTTCACAAATATTTTTCTTTGAAATTTTTCCAAGTATTTTCAATGTTTTGTTTTCCATTTAGTATTTTCAATGTATTGTTTTCCATTTAGTATTTTCAATGTATTGTTTTCCATTTAGTATTTTCAATGTACTATTCTCCATTTGGCATTTTTCATTGTATTTTATAAAATATACTATTAACTATATCTTAGTAATACTATTTTAGCTGCTTTTGCGCTAAATGTATTGCTAAGCATAAATGTTTTTATATATTCTTGTGCTTTTCAGTTCTGTATCTAACCTTGCATTTTTATTCATATAACTTAATAAGGTGAAACTTCTAGCTGCTTTGCGCTGGTTCACTTATTAAATATTCTTCGCTTTTCTATGTATACGTTTTTCGAATTTTTATAAATACATATTTGTCTTATATATATTTGCATGTTTTTTATCTTATATACTTAAACATTATGGAATATGGAAATAATATATTAGCGCCTGACAAAAAGGCAGTAGACAATTCTGCTGCCTGTGTCCGATACAATTCCTATAAAGGGTAAAAATTTCCTGGAATTTCTGCAGTATAAATTTCCTGGAATTTCTATAGCAAATTTAAAACAAATGTAAATAATTTAAAATTTAAAGGAATAAATAAAAATATCTAAAAAAGTATATATATAAAAGAAATACAAAAACTTTTCATTATTACTCATGTAGATGAAGCATCAAACAATTATGCCTTTATGTGTAAAAAGTTTTACTACAAATTACTAAATGAAGAAATATCTAATTCAACTACTTACAAAATTATTAATTCAAACGAAACAACAATATTTTTAAAAAAATTCTTGCCTTTGCAAAAAAACTCAAAATTAAAAATATAAACTTTAAAATTCCATATATTACAGTACATCCGAAATTCCATAAAAACCCTGTTAAATTTCGGTTTATTACATGTGGATGCATAGCACTTATGCAGACAAATTTGGTAATTTATTTTCTTATTATTTAAATATAATTTTAAATAACATTACTAATTCAAATAGTAAATGGATAATTAAGAATAATAAGCCTATCATTGAATTTATTTCTGCCAATAAAATTGATGTTTCCACTTATGATTTCAAAGATTTATTCACCAGTATTCCACTTGAAAAACTTTTTGATATTATTATGTTTTATTTTTATGATTTTAATTCAATATTGGATATCGATATAAATTTTTGGAAAGACCTTAGTTTATTTTGTATTTATAATAATTATATTTCTTATGGAGAAAATATTTATTTACAAGTTAACGGTATTCCCCAGGGTTCCAAATTTTCAAGTATATTAGCAAATTTATTTTTAAACTACTATGAAAAATCATTTTTATTATACAAATGCTTTTTGCTTACAGATATATTGACGATTTAATAATTTCTAATTACCTAGAATTTGATAAAATTTACAATAATATATATCCTTAGGAATTAAAGTTAATTAAAACTAATATTGATAACTTAAAAACTGAATTTTCTAGATATTTCAATTACGATAAAAGATAACCACACATTTACTGACATATATGATAAAATTAATAATTTTAATTTCAAAGTTAATAAACTAATTTTCTGGAATTCAAACATTTCAATCAAAATTTATAAAAATATTATTTTTAATCAGCTTAATAGAATATACAATATATGTAATAATTTAAACAACATCCATAAACAAATAAATAGATTAAAAATATTTTAACTCATAATGGCATTCCAACTAAATTTATTAAACACTATTTGGCTAGTAGAGCATTGCTTATAAGAGTGAAGTAAGGAGTAGTTCTATACTACAGAAGGGTCACCCAAGCCTTGAAGGTCTGATAAGAAGCTTGAAATGCCGATAGTGTTTACACTTAGTCGCTTATTTATGTATTTATTTGGCTTACATGTAGTATTTGGTGGGGTTCTTGAAGATTTGGACTTGTATTTGAATATGGATTTGGATATGGTTTTAATTTGATTATTATAAATTTAATGTATTTTGGCAACATTGGATTTTGACTTATATATTTTAGATTAAATTCTACTTTTTTTCGTTTACTCTGGGGAGCTCCGTGGCTGAGTGGTCAAAGTGTCCCTCCGCTAATCGCTTGAGAGCGTAGGAGTGTGGGTTCGATTCCCACCGTGGCCCTGGGTGTTTTCTTCTTTATTATTCTGTGATTGTACATCTATCATTGTGCTATTTGTCCTATTATCGACGAAGACTTACAAGCGGTTCTCAAGAATCAAGCATACAAGTCTGAATATATGTAATGTAATAAAAAAAAAATTATTCTGGCTTGATATTTTGGTTTGAACTTTTGGTATGGCTTTGGGGTGTACTGGCTTCTCTCTCTCTCTTTAAGACTATGTCTTGGGCCATTGCAGAAAAGCCATAATTTGTGCCAATGTGGTCAACACCCTCTGACGAAGCTGGCCATATTGATACTTCATTCCATTTTATATCTATCTTTCTTTGATATTTTTTTTGAAATTTTTTCAAATATTTTTCTTTGAAATTTTTCCAAGTATTATTAATGTATTGTTTTCCATTTAGTATTTTCAATGTACTATTCTCCATTTGGCATTTTTCATTGTATTTTAAAAAAATACTATTAACTATATATATATATATATATATATATATATATATATATATATATATATATATATATATATATATATATATATATATATATATATATATATATATATATATATATATATATATATATATATATATATATATATATATATATATATATATATATATATATATATATATATATATATATATATATATATATATTTTTTAAACTTTACAAACTTCATCTTCCAAAGTGACAGTCAAAATGTCAAAACAATTAACTGTTGAATGATTCAGCTACAAATTTATCTGAATGTTTCGGGATTTTCTTTTCAGGTTTATATTTCAAAGAAATTGTTAAAATTATTCATCATATTTCCACTTTTTATTCCTCAAATTATAGTTGAAGAAGCTAAAAAATGTTCATTCTTCGCAACATCTGTAACATTCTTTTTCGATTTTTTTTATCAGAATAAAAATGGCTATTTTTTTGGAAAAAAATTGTGAGAAAACGTCATTGGTACAAAGCCGCTGTTGATTAACAATTATATCATTAGATTTTTTCCCTTCTCAGTTTTATTTTGAAGATTTTATCACTGATTTTTAAATTTTATTATTTAGCGTGATGCAAATTTTATCGTTTTTCAGCTCCTAGCCACGTAAACACCTTTTTATATGGAAATAGCTTCAATGTTTAAGTTCAGTGTAAAATTGGGTATCCCTTGTGTGTGGTTTAGTGAAATATTTGGGTGATAAATTTCTGAAAACTGTGGTACTTAGTTTAACTTGTCTAGCAAAAGCGGCTATTTTGTTACTTACATTTTGGCGTCGAAAACTTCACCAAAAAGTCAAGTGGTACATGATTGTTAAAATGTTACCTTATGATTCAGTGAATGGAGCAGATAAGGACAATAATCGGCACCTTACTCATGATATACAAATTGTTAAAGTGCCTTAAGTCAAAAGTTACGTGTTAAGAAACTAGGTAAAATATTGAACGATATTAAATTAAGGAGATTGACTAAATAGAATGTACTCTGTAGGGTATAAAGTATCATTTAATTTTGTTCTGATTTTTTGAGATGAAGATTTGTACCCCATTATGTAGTTTCGAAAGAAATAATCTTGTATTATCCGCCTTTAGAAATGAATGGCGGATAATAATGGACTGTAATTCATTATTTATTTTTGAAGGTATCTTGTATGTTTTGTGCTTGATAATTTTTTTTTGAAAAATTTTATATAAATTTTATGATTGGAACAATTTTACAGTTGTATTTAACCTTATTAATTGATTTTGTTATATCGAATATTTAAATCAACTTGTACTTGCAACTTGCAATTGTTTGTAATTAATTTAATTACAAACAATTGCAAGTAACATTTCTAAAGGAGGCTTACAAGAGCATTTGAAGTAAATTTTTAATTCTGCTTTTTCAGCATTTAAAAAGCCGAGCTAGCAGCCAAATAGTTAGCGCTCTTGCCTTCGGTTCAACAGTTCGTAGGTTCGAATCCCACCTTGGGCATGGATGTTTGTAGTGGTTCGGAATTCACTTTAAACCGTAGTTCCCGGTCTAATTAGCCCTCGTGTGCAAAAAATAACCGTTGAGCGACAAACAAAATCAGCATTTATAAAGTTTGTTTTTAGAATTGAATAAAAAGTATTTTTTAAATTAAGAGTGTCATGAGAGATAGATAGATAGAGAGAGAGAGAGAGAACCTTGAATTCTTAAATAAGATATTTCTTATTCTACTAATGCTATTTTTTAATGGTTAATCTTTAAGTTTGTTCACTTCTTAAATAACTTATAAGTTTGTTCAAAAATTCAAAGAGCGTTAAAAAAGTTTGTTTCTACCAATACTTCAGACGCATTTTAATACAACACAAAAAATATTCCATTTATAGATTTTTACTATATTGAGTCCTATAATTTGTTATTTTTCCCTCCATTAAAACTTTTATTAGATATAATTTAAAATAATTTTCTGCTTTGAATAATTTTAATTTTTCTGTGTGGATTTAGAACTCTTAATAAAATTGCAATTTATTTTTGTTGTTAAATGAAATTTTTCATAATTATTAAATATGTGTTGTTACTGACATGTTATAAAATAATTGTTTTACATCGTTCATTGAATCAAATTGAGCAATTAATAATCAAATAGGTCACTTTGCTTTTTAATAATATATACAAGTATTAGATGCGTGATTTTAAGCTGAATCGCATATTTAAAAATTTATTTCATTTTAAAATATTAAATGTTGCTATATTCAGAGTTAATTTTTTGGTATGTCTTCAAATGCCGTTATAACAATTAAAGTATAATATAAATACTGCACGAAATGAAAATTTAGATTTTAAATTCTTAAAATCCTTTAAGAATAGTTATCAAAACCCTTAAATATGGAATGTTCTTGTATAAGTTTTGAATAAAAATCATCTTATTATTATAATTACTCAAATAATGTTATAATTAATATAGTTGAAATGAGAATCCATTAGCTACCTATATTTCAGGAAACATTTAAAAAATAGAAACTATCGCAAATAATTTACCTGATCACTTGCCATCGTGGAAGGCAATATCCTGGTGTTTAAACTAACTCGAAATGTGGTTATGGTTACGTAATGCAGATCCGCTTTTGTAAGAAATTGTTACCGTTGGCAGAAATAAAATAATCCTTATTGAGACAGTGAAGCGTTTGACGACATCTTCATTGAATTAAGTGCAAGTTACGGTGTTGCAATTTTAACTTAATGACGTTATTATAGAAATATAAAGTAAATTGCTGAATTTTGTGTAGTCTTTAAAAAAATACTTTAACTTGTAAATAAAATTCTCTAATTCTGTAAGTCAACTATCAAAAATCAGGTTTGATTTACCAGATAAAGTTGATTAAAAAAAATTATTTTTATTATACTATCATTTGTGTTGAAATGATCTTTAATTTATTTTAATAATGATTTGAAATCGTTTTACCTTCGGAATGATTGAAACGATGAAGTGTTTTAAAATTTGGTGACTTTTAGGTTGTCTTCTAATTTTGGTAGTGATATCTGAATTATATTTTGCCATGTTTATTAATTATTCATTAATTCTAAAGTTGATTGACCAAATTAAGTTAATCAAAAAAATATTTACAATACTATTGTTTGTGTTGAAACGATCTTTATTTTATTTTTGTAATGGTTCGAAACGGTTTTATCGACGTAAAATTTGGCAATCTCTAGGCTATTTTCTAATTTTGCTAGCGATTTCTGAAGCCAAACAGTATGTTTTGTCATTATCAATTATTCCAAAATTGATTGATCAGATTAAGTTGATCGAAACAAATCTTTATAATATTATTATTCGTGCTAAAATGATATTTATTTTATTTTAATAATGCTTTGAAACTGTATTATATGCGGAATGATTGAAGAGTTTTAAAATTTCGCGACCTTTCGGCTATCTTCTAATTTTTGTGGCGCTTTCTAATTTGATTTGTCATGTTTATTAATTTGCTTTGATTTGTGATGTTATATATAGAATATTCTGTCGGTTGTGAAATAATAGTTTATATCTCATAAAGATGAAATTTTTTGTACTACTTTATTCACATAGAAATATTTCTTAACTCCGTTAGTTTTTAAATTGTTAAAATTTAATATCAGCATTTTTTAAAATTCTTATGCGTTGTATGTTTATAAATTTCTATTGATATATATATATATATATATATATATATATATATATATATATATATATATATATATATATATATATATATATATTATATATATATATATGTATACATATATATATATATATATATATATATATATATATATATATATATATATATATATATATATATATATATATATGTATATATATATATATATATATATATATATATATGTATACATATATATATATATATATATATATATATATATATATATATATATATATATATATATATATATTTATATATGATGGTGTTTATTAATGCATTTTTATACAATTAAAGGGTTTTATTTTATTAAAATGATATATTTTACATGAAAATATATTAATTATTTTTTTGCAAAATAAATAAATAAATAAAATAAAAAAATAGCGCATCTAACAAAAATATGTGGCAATTCATTTATGTAACATTTATCATACTTTACAAAATTTTTACAAACTTCATGCCTTTTGATTGCTGGAATTTCATTTTTATTTTTTAGATTTTGATTGTTTACCGTAGAAATGTATCGCATATTTGTAACTTTTCTTCGATTTAAAATGCATGTCATCTATTCTTATCTATGATTATTTCACAATTGCTGAAGGTTTTATTTAGATAACTTTATTTATATTTCACAAATGTTTCAATCGATTTTCCATTTTTTTAACATATGGAGTTCAATTCCCTTATTTATATAGTTATTATAACATTCATAATATTTTACATTACTTTATTTGTGCATTATTTTTGAATTAGTTGAATCTTTTTTTAAATTTCAGACCGATTGAGTTAATATATTATTCCCTATTTTTATAAGGAATAACAAATCGTTTCGAATGCTGATTTCCATTTCATATTAAGAGCATTTAATGTCACAAATGGCCGTTTTTTTCTTGTTGGTTAAAGCGTTTGTTCTCGTTATCAGAAGGTAGTGGATTCGAATCCCACCCCAATCGAAGATCCATCGTGTTCGCTAAAGGTAGTTGGGAAACGTTAAATATGTCGTGTAAACAATGTCCTCCATTTGAAATGGTACCTCTGAGGGCTTCAGGCCACAAATTTGAGGGTCATCTGTTTGATTCCTGCTTCTAAATTACGAAAACTCTCTTTCGGGGCTATGATAGCGTACCCACTGGATGGCCTGTTATATGAGGTGCCATCACTACCCTCTTGTAATGCTGAGAATTGGAAATCTTTGTTATCGAGCAATATACAACAAAAAACATTTAATGTCGATAACTATTATGTGTTCTTTTTAGTTATTCTTTTCTAGATAATATTTGTCATTTTTCATTATTTTCGTTTCAGCTGAGCCGACAAGTGGTGGAGTGGTTAGCGTCTTCAACTTCGAAGCAGTAGGTTCCGAGTTCGAATCCTGGTTTGAGCATGATTGTTCCCTTTCTCTCGTAGTGTATGTGTTTCTTTATCCCTTCAATTTCGGGGCGAAGATGACACACCCACTGGGTGTCCCATAGTATACGATGCCTTTACATTCACCCCTTATAGAGCTAAGTACATCCGGGCATTAGAAAAAGAATATTTCTGCTCTTTTGTGATTAAAATTTTTGAGGAAAAATTTTAATAAAGGCTTCTTCTATCTGATTACTGTATTCAGAGGGAAATTTAAAAAAAATTTACTGTGATTAAAATATTTAAAAGTATCATTTTATAGAAATACTTCAGCATTTATTTCGACTATATCAATAGATACTTTCTGAGAGTATTTACCATAGATAGTAGAGCAAATTCACAGATATAGGGATAAAAACTCTTTTGTAAGACAGACACGCATATACTGAATACCGAAATGCAATATCTATTTCTCTTTTTTCAAGTTGCTGTAATTGAATGTGGAAACTTTTTTACATCTCAGCACAAGATTTTACCTTGAGGGTGTGAAGGCAGAGGTGGTCTAGATGGTTATTGCGTTGTTGTCATAATCGGAAAGTCGTGAGTTTAAATCTTTGCTTAACTGGAAAATCGTCGTGTTTCCGAAAGCTGGCTTGGGGGCTTTCTCATTCGCAATGTTCTCCAAGTAAAATGATACCCTTGAACCGTTGGCCAAGTATTAGAAAGTGTTCTGCTTGGTCTTTGTGTTTTTAGGGTACAAAGATTCACACTCAACCGATTTTATTTAACTGGTAGAGACCAACACATTAAGTACAAGGAAGAATGACTGCGCAACAAAACAACCATAAGGCCAGGGATCAAAGTGAATTTTATTTTGGTACAATATAGTGGATAAACTTACTATTCTTTGAAAGCTGTGATTGATTTTTTTTTAATTCTATAACTTGTGTATGTCTCCAAGAACGTTTCAGAAAATACCTTATTATATTCATTTAGATTTGATATTTTATTCAGATTGTGATAAAAAAATATTAATTCATTTTTTTTCTCTGTTATAGCTAAAATCTTTTTTTATTTGAAATCAATATCTTAATACATTTATTTTTTAATTTATTTTTCTCCACTTTATTTTGCCCATGAAATTTATTCTTTTCTCATTTTAATGTTGTTTATTTACTTTAATTTATTTTATCACCAATAAATTTTAATTATTTTTTAAACTTCATTTTCCACTTTTTAACTTCCAGTTTTGTAATTTAAATGAAAGAATGTCCTGATTAGTGCTAGAATTTGAAAAAAATTGTAAACAATCAAAATCCCATTTAAAGGAAGAAGGTATAATTTACATACCCATCACCTTGACCTTGAATATTGATTGCATAGCATAAAATCACCATCACCACATTGTCTCTTTTATAACGTTAAGTTTGTTAGATGATAATGACATTGAATCACTGAACAATAATTACAAATGCAAGATAATCCATGTGATTTCTAATTATGAGGCATAATAAAAGTAAATGTTTATTAAGTTTCTCTGCACACATTATTTAAGAAACTAAGTATCTTTAGAGATGCACGTTGCTCTAACAGTTTATATACTGTTTTGCGCTGTATCAAGCATAATATCAACCATGAATAATTTTGAAATTTGATAGCGGTTACATTAAGCATTTAAAAACTGTGTATAAGAATAAAAATACATCTTCCTCAGATTATTAAATGTCGTTGCTTATTTTGCAGTAGCGCCATCTGTTGTCATAATAATAAGTTATGGTATTTCTATCTCAATACAAAATATACCTTGCGACAAACTTTGGTGTTTTGCAAATCATATGTTTTTCCAATGAACAATCTTTCGATAACTGCACGACCTTCAGGACTTAGAACTGATTATCAATCGGTACATTGATAATCAACATCAATATTCGAGATCTTCTATCAGATTTCCGTTTTTATGCCTATTGTAAGATTATTTATTTCTTTACCGGGATAATGGTTTTATCTTATATTTATGATTGAGTTTTATGGATACTATCTTTATGAATATATTAAAATTTCAGTAAAAGTTATTTGCATTTGAATGCATAATTTTATGGAAACATCAAAGCAAAATCTTGTCTACAATTTCCCATTATCTTTATTGTTATCATACATTTTTGCGATTATATAATACAAAATTTTATAGAGTCTTTGGGTTGGAAAAGTGTATTTCTATCTCTATCAAATTGATATGGTATTAACACAAGTATACCACTATCCTTTATCTTTATATGCGAAGTGTAAATATGTATTTTTTATGATTATATCACTCTTATTTAATTATTTGCTATTTCAGTTTTAAGTATATTAATATTCATTCTCTTCAATTCTTTATTCAATTATTTCAATTATTCAATTATTAATTCAATTATTTCTTCCTATCAAATGAATTACTTTCTTAAATGTTAAAGTTAAGATTTTAACACACACACACAACCAAAAGTGAAACCAAAGTAATCTCACAGTGATTTAATTTTATTGTGAATTAAAAGAATGATTTGAATTATTGGTATTCCTAATTATCAAATATTTTTCAGTTTCGATTCTAAAAGCTATGGAACAATTAAAAAACTTCACATAAATGTTATTTTTTAGAGGAACTTACCATTTTTTTACGCATTAAGAAGCTGATGGAAATATTGATTTATAAATAATGGAATCTAATTATTTTGGATATATTTTAAATCGATAATTTACATTATTATTTACAGCCATTATTTTATTACAAAATTATAATTTACAGCCATTATTGTTAAATCTATAATTTACAATGTATTGTGATAATTTTCTGTAGCCCTGGTGACCTGGTTGTTCAGGGTGTCGTTCTCTTTATCGAAAGGTAGTGAGGTGGAATACCGACAACTTAACCGAAGACCCAAGTGTAACACTAAAATAGTTAGCTGTGGCATTGTCTTCCAAGTGAAATGATATCTCTGGGGTGGCATACCAAGTATTTTGGGATCATATGTTTGGTCCTTTCTCTTAAATTTCGAGGATTTCTATCTAACTGCTAGTGACCAACTATGTGCTACGTACAGAAAAGTATACCGGTGATAATGCAGCCCATTTGAGGACGATAACTTAAAATATATTTGGGAAAATATTCTAACAACCGAATGATAATACTTGTATTGGCAACATATCTGTTTCAGAGTCAGTCATTAATTTTGACCACTTATAAATTGCTAACAAGTCTTTTATCCATTCAATCATTTAATCGACAATAATGTATTTTGGGGAATGCTACTTATGCATACATTGGTGAAAACAATCAAACGATTCTGCAAAGAAAAGTTTAAGTTGGCAATGCACTTGATTCAGAATCAATGTTTGATTACAATAATTTGCAGATAGGAAGCATAATTATTTTCCTATTTTGTTTTTAACATGCCATACTGATCTTTAGTGAAGAATATTTAATACTTAAGAAGAAAATTTCAAATGATTGTGTAATGTACCTGTTTGAAACAATGATTGATTCTTCTTGACAATTTGCATTGAGTTGACGAAACGCATTTCATATTTTATTATTTACGTTCTTCTAAATCTTTACCATTGAAATATATTTATGAATCAGTAGTTCTCACATTGATAATTTTCTGCGTTCTCTCTAGGTTTCTAATTTCTTACGTTTTATATTATTATCGACTGCAAAATGAATTCAGCCTACAAATCAAAAATGATCGTCTATGTGAAAATTTTATGGGATCATAAGCAATATATTGAAAATATCTATATTATTTAATAACAGAAATTATTTTCTCTCTTGGTTTTTTCCCCAATTATTTTGGGGAAGATTATTTATATTAGCAAAATTTTCTCCATTTAGGAGCGAATTTTAATTTTAACAATTTTCAATCACATTATATATATTTGTCACCAGTTTTGAATCATCATTGACATACAATTCAGAAGCAATATTTATGTCTTTAGAGTTTCATGCTTACAGGTGCTTTAGTTTTAATTTTTGTTGTAACCAATTTTATCAGTTTTTGGAATAATAGCCTACAGAAATCGAGAGGGTAATTGAAAGCAAAAATTATTGATTTTAAAATAAAATGTTATAAAACGTACACGATACACTAAACCTAGTGTTAAGACTTTTAGGATTTTAAGATCACAGGTTTGAACCTAGGCACAGTTGAACAATAGGAGATATATGTTGGATTATGCTTTTTGTATTCAAGTTTAGAGGAGGTACTGCTTTAAAGTTTTTAAAGTTTCCATCTGTACAACATGTAAATACGACCGACTAACCGTGTAAAAAATACTCTTGAAATGCAGTACATTCTAACAACAATGTATGCCAAACAACAAATTACAGGGTAAAAGTTTACTATCGGGTATCCTTTGATTTTTTGGACGCCAATATAGGCGCCTAGATGGGACTAAAAAAATGGCTGCTGCTGTTACACAAAAGCTGAACTAAGGATCAGGCTTGCAAGAAATTAAACTTTATGGCCAAAATATATCGCCAAAGTTTTCACCAAATAAAGGGGTACATGATACTATACAGAACCTAATTACAGTATTTTAGTTATCAACTCCTCAGTAGCATAATAACCGTAATCTGAAATTTAGAAGTTCAAGAATTTGCTTTAATGTCATACAAAAGTTAAAAATTGACTGTTAATTTTTTAACACATCAAATCACACCTACATTATTCCAACTGACGAAACCAATTAATATTACGGATATTAGAAAAATCATACTGGACGATTTGAGATTGATTACGGTTTATTAATGTGGGACGGGGAGTGGCCAAGGCGTAATTTAATTAATTAACAATTCTTGTATAGCCTAATATTTAATTAACACATATTTACAAATACAAATACAAATAATTTTAGAATATTTACAATTAATCGTTTTAATGTGATAGTAACATAAAAGGACTTTTAAAGTTTTGGGGAGAAATTAGCAGTCTTCTTGCTGCTATTAAACCAACGTCTTTTATCGTCTCCTTCTTTTTGGTTACTCCCGCTCTCTGGGGTAGTTGTTGCGCTTCTCGAGCCCCTTCTCAAGTGGGCGCTTGAAATAGTGACGTCGGCTATTAAGTGGTTCATCCCCCACAGTACGGCTGTCCTGAAATCGGCTGGCCCTCCAGACGACACTGCAAATATATAAAAAAAAACTGCAAAACAGGGGAAAACAAGCAGAACGGGATAATTAAGAAACAAATTTTAGATTCAGCTTCTTATCTTCTTAGATCTGAAATAAAGAAATGAGTCACTTTATCTTTTAGCTTCATTTTAGTCAATTCGACTTCAGACTATCCTTCAGCAATTCGACTTTAATTTAACACTAACTTGCATAGCATCCTCGTCTTTTGGCATACTATACCAGGCTTTTAGAAATTCAGCACAAGTCGTGGTACAGTTAGGTCTTCCATGACTTCCTTCTTTGATTACATCATAGGTGTTGCTTCCTTTAATTTTAGTAACTCTGTGCGGTTCTAAATATTTTGGTTTCAGTTTTAAGTGGGATTCAAACTGAATTCTTTTAATAGCGACCAAATCGTTAACTCCATAAGATTGTGGTTCTTTTCTTCTCAAATTATACGTTTTCCTGTTTTCTTCTTGGATCTTGAAAATTTGTTGTTTAGCATGCTTTCTGAGTTCATCTCTTTGAGCTGCAAAATTAGCTTGAAATTCTTTTTCAATCATTTTCTGGAGCTTACTAATACCTCTAACGTTCATCTTCGTACCAGAAAGCAACTCAAAAGGTGTGGTATCTTCGTTGATATTTTGAATTAATCGTATGCGGTAATTCATTCGTAAACTTATACCACTGAGCTGTATTCTCTAAAGATAACTTTGAAAGAACTGATATGATAGTTTGGTTGATCCTTTCAACTTGTCCGTTAGCTCTTGGCAGACCAGTGGTTATTAAATGATGTTTAATATTCTCTTTAGAGCAATAATCTTCGAATTCACCCGAGCTAAAAGCTGTACCTTTATCAGAAATTATTTGGAAGGGATTTACAAAGACTGATTTTAGAGTTTCTAATTTCGAAATGACTTCAGCAGATGTTGTGGACTTCGTAGGGAAAATCGAAGCGAACTTAGTAAATGCGGTCAATAATTGTTAAAACATACTTATAATTTTTATGTGTGCTTTCTAAAGGTCCTAAATGATCAATATGCTATGTGTATAGTGGTACGTCATTTTTATTCAATGGGTGTAATAAGCCTTCTTTCTTTCCTCTTTTGTGATTCACAAGAATACAGTGAACGCAGTTTGATACGACATTTTATATTTTCTGTTTAAGTTTGGGAATGAAGTAATGGTCAATTCTTTTCTCTGTATATTTGATTCCAGTATGTCCTTTTTCATACGCACTTTTAATGATTTCCGTCTGCATACTTCTTGGAACAACCACTCATTCCTTACCATCGACAAATTTATAAAGAACTCCGTTTCTCTCAAAATAATCTTCATAACTAGAGATTTTTAATAATTCTTTTATCGTTTTTATTTCATCATCATTACCTTGGGTTGATTTTAATTTATGTATGATTGTATCGCTTGAGATGCAAAATACGTTTACAGAAGATCTGCTTAATGCGTCGACATGAGCCATTCTTGTACCGGAACGATGCTCAATACTAAAATTAAATTCTTGGAGCCATAATGAGCAACACGAGTGGATAAATCTCTTTTTTGAATAGTCTTTTCGCATACGGAACAGTCAGTGACAATTTTAAATGGAATTCCTAGTAAGTAAACACGGAATTTTTTTAAAACTTTAATAATTGCAAGAGCTTCAAGTTCATAACTGGAATACTTTTTTGGCATGTGTTGTCTTTTTACTTTATAAGTAGGATGGAAATTTTTATCATTTGGGGATTTCTGTAATAAAATAGCTCCATATCCTTTTATGCTGGCGTGACAATGCAGTTCAGTTTCATAATTTGGGTTGTATATGCTTAACACTGGTTTTTGAGCTAAAATTAACTTTTGATTAAAAGAGTTTCTTTCCTCTTTATCAAATTTAAATTTCCTATCTTTCACACACATCAAAAGATCACTCAATGGTTTGGCAATAATGGAATATTTTGGGATAAATTTCCTGAAATATCCAGTCAATCCTAAAAATCTATGGACCTGCTTCAAATTACGTGGCTCAGGGAAATGCTTTGGTTTTCAACGTAGATGGAAAATTTTTCCCTTTTTCGATGACATGGCCTAAAAATTCAATGCGTTTCTTCAAAAATTGGGATTTTCTAAAGTTTATTTCTAGTCCATATTCGCTCGCAAGATTTAAGATCTTTTCAAGCCGTTTAAATCCTTCTTCAGTTGAGAAAGACAAAATAATTACATCGTCCATATAAGGAAAAACAACACCATCATTAATCAATGGTCGGAAAATATTTTTAATAAATATTTGAAACACGGCTGGAGAATTTCACAGTCCAAAAGGAACCTTAAGAAATTGATACTGGCCTTCAAGAATTACAAATGAAGTGTATTTTCTACTATCCTTGTTTACATCTACATGGAAAAATCCGTTTTTGAGATCAATTGTACTAAATACATATGATTCCTGCAATCTATCCAATATATCTTCAATCAATGGGAGAGGAAATCTATCTTTTACAATTGCTTTATTTAATCTGCGATAATCTATGCACAAACGAGGTGTTCCGTCTTTTTTCTTTACGATTACTCATGGGCTACAATATTCTGAAGAACTGGGTTCTATTATTCCTTGTTCTAACCATTCGTCTATTTCAGTTTTAACAATTTTTTCTCTGAAAATGGTAATCTACGGAGTTCACCCAATTAGACAACATTGACATCACTGTTAAATTAAGCAAACAGCAGTTCCGGACACTTACCATCGAGCACGAGACTTCTACATGGCAACACAGATGGGAGACCTCCAACAAATCCAGGAGACTCTTTGAACTCTTCCCGAAAGTTTCACGGAAAAGCCTACAAGGTAACTTCTTCCTAAACCAGCTTCTTACCGGGCACGGAGTCTTCGGCACCTATCGCAGCAGATTCCACGGGCAATCAGATGTTTGTCCACATGACGGCGATGTACAAGATCCGGAACACCTTCTCCTCCACAGTAGCCGCTACTCCAACATTCGGGAAAAAACCTTTCCCAAGAACTTCCACCAACTACACTTCAAATATCTCCTCCCTCTTAAAGAATTCAGGAAAGGTGCCAAGGAAATTCTGCAGGCTGAACTCCTCCTTCAGCTCACTGACTAACCTCAACCTCCTCCTTCCTTGTACATATGTTTTGTGCTGTATCTTTCTCAATTAAGGCCATCCGGCCTTCTTCCAGCCACAGTGAGTCCCAACAGAACCCCTTTTGTCCCTTCGGTTTGGACAGTCCACAAGAGCTCTACTCACACGCCCTGGCCAAGTGCTGAGCCTGGGTTCCCTCCATGATTACTGTCCGATGACGTTCTCCACCATATATCTTCGGGTGGGACGGTGCTCTTTGGTAATGTTATTACCAAAGTTATTATAATCTACGGAGTTGATGAGGTATAGGCTCATTACTTTTTAATAAAATATGTAATTGAACGTTAGTTGACTTTGTTTAATGTGGTACATATCTCGAAACTAATTGTTGCACCTTATATTTAAAATTTTCTGGAATATTAGGCTCAATGTTCAGTTCAACTTCATTAAAAGTTAAATCAACAGGTAGAGTTGATAAATTATTGATTTCTTTTACACATTGATATTTGTTTTTAATCGTAATTCCATTTTCATTAATTAAGGTTTCACCTCCCATTAACACATTCATTCCTATGATGGCATCATAAGACATAACATCATTTTCAACCACATAAATATCTTCTTCACACTTAAAAACATCTATTTTGATATTTCCCTTAAAATAACCTAACGGCTTTACTATACATTTACCAAAACCATTTAGAGAAAAATTTAACTGAAATAACTCTACAACATTTAATTTATCAAAGATAGATTTATGAATCAAAGTTACTTGGTTTCCAGTATCTATTAGTGTATTAACATTCAAATTATTAATCATTATACCATTAAGTTTTGGTTTTACATTTACATTAACATTCATTGTGGCTACTTCATGTTTAGAATCAATTTCTGGGCACAATAAAGCCTTGTGTCCAAAATTATTACATTGAAAACATTTAATACCCTTCTCTTTTCGTTCACAAAATTTAAAAATATGATTTTTTTCACCACAGTTAAAACAGATTTTATTTTTACGATCATCAAAATCACTGTATTTCATCTTTCCAAAACCATCATTATATCTTATTTTATTTAATTTTTCATTTTTAGAATGAACTCTATTAATATATTCATATTTTGATTTCGTTTTATCGAAAGCATTTTTACTTTTAACAGAATCTCTTTTCATTACTTCATGCAAACTTTGAGTTTTTCTTTAAAAATTCACTTAAATTCCTACATATTCATACAAAATAATTTTGTTTTCTTGTCTATCATTTATTCCATTATTAACATAATGCATTAAAGCAGATTCTTCAATTTTACCGCAATTACACATCTCCTTCATTTTTAAGAAATTCTCTTGAACAGATTCAGAATAAAGCATTTTCCTTTTACGCAAAAGATCGAGTAAATTATCTGAGTTTATTTCAAACGAAAATTCATCGATCAAGGCTCGTCTCAATTATTGCCAAGAATTTATTTGTGGTTCTGTTCTAATGAATAATAAAGCATTTCCTCCCAATGATCTTTTAGCCATAACAAATTTTTGTAAGTCTGATAAATTAAATGATTTCGACATTTCCTCAAAATGATCAATCCAATTAATTACATTTTCCTGTGATTTTGCATTAAACTTAGTAATAGTGCTTTCAATGTCTTCATAATTAATATTAACACTTAGAATAACAGTATGTGCATAAAAGTCATTTTCGCAAGCATTATATCTTTATTTATAATAATCAGTTGCACTCTTCTTTTTACTTACATTGCATTGCATTGAAAAATCATTTCTACTTAGTTCTTCTTCCACTTCACTTTCTGAGTCAGCAGTTTCCGAATCCTCTTTAGTGTTTTGAGCTAAGAGTTCAAGGTCACATAACAGAGTCAAAATTCTTTCTGCGAGCTCAGCTTTGGATCCTTGAAAAGAAGTATTTAAAATGTTCGATGCAGTTATAAGTTCGCCACGCGAAAACGCATTGTTTATATTTTTTAATTTGTCTCGATACTCATTACTTTCAATATCAAAACCATCAAAAAATTTCTAATCCTTTTACGATTTAATCTATCTCCATCACGATCAAAAATCAATCTATGCAAAATTTTAATTTTATCTGCTTTGAAATTTTTCAATGCAACGCTAATTTCTTTTATATCGTTTAATATCATCTTGTACTATGAAAAATGTTCACGTACCTCTTAAAGATGTTCGATGAAAATCCACGTCTTTCCCTGGTTCCAAACTAATCATTCAACGTCTTTCTCTAATGAAAATCCATCCAACTATCTGATGCGACAATCATTTCAATCCAACTTCTGAGTTTTGTGGGATGGGGAGTGGCCAAAGCGTAATTTAATTAGTTAACAATCCTTATATAGCTTAATATTAAATTAACACGTATTTACAAATACAAATGTATACAATTTTGGAATATTTAATCCTCCACATTAATATTATTAGAAATTTTCGGATAAATAAATTATTTTAACATAATTTCAAATTATTAATCAAATTTCAAATTACGTTGATTTTCATAAATTTATTACATATTGTAAATTTTTTATTACACGCAGGAAATTTTCTGATTACATAATGGCTGCATTTTTTAAACTTAAATTTGAATAAGTAATTTTTCATATATTTCTCCGTATTCAGAATCACATCATCTCACTTTATACAAGACATTAGTTCTAAAGTAAAGCAGTATAATCCCTTCTCTTCCTTCAAACAATTTCTGGTAAAAGTTTAAAATCTGGTCCCCTTTGATTGTTTTTGACGGCAAGATAGGGGAAAAGATGTGAATGACAAGATGGCAGCTACTCAAAAGCTATACAAAGATAGGGTTGAAAGGGTTACCCGAAATAAAATTTTATCACCAAACTTTATCTTCAAACCAAGGGGTACCCGATTCTACACCGAACCGCAATTTCTGCTTCACGAATTAATTAAAAAAATCAGTTTCATGTAAAATGTTTTTTGTGTTCGGTTAATTACAATGACCTTATATACATGTATGTAAATATATATATGTTCGTTTTTTTAGATATAAATCGGCGATATTGATGACTCTTGTAACCATGGAAACTGTGTATTCAATTACTAATTTATCCAATTATACTATACACTTGTTACTATAGTAACAAAGACATGCTTCTTGCATGACCTTGGAATACAAAAGTAAAAAATGTTTTTATTGAACGAGTAGACTAAATAATAATAAAAGGAAAGTTAATTGCTGAAATATTAGTTTAACTTGAGAAATATGCCATAAACACATTCCTCCAAAATCTCATAGATTTATAATGCATTTCAACAAAATATTCAATTTCATAATTATAATAAGGTACTGTAGTAAATTATCTAATCTCATAATCATAATTATGAGACTGAATATTTTACTAAAATACATAATAATTCATGCAATGTCGTAATCATGATTATGAAATATTTTACTAAAATGCATTTTAATCCATTCAATTTCATAATCATGATTATGAGATAGAATATTTTATTAAAACGCATGTATTGCATTCAACCACATATTGTCAGGATTACAGATATTTTCCTAAATTGCATTATAACCCAATTGACCTCATAAATATTAGACTGAATATCTTATTAAAATGCATTATAATCCATTCAATCACATATAATCATGATTATGAGATTGAATAGTTCACTAAAATGTATTATAATTCATTTAATCTCATGATTATAATTGTGAGATCGAATATTTTATCAAAATGTATTATAATCCATTCAGCCTTATAATCATAATTATGAAATTGAGTATTTTATTAAAATGTATTACCTAAAATAAAATTAAAAGTGAATAAAAAGCAAATAGATTTTCTGAATATTATTCTATAATTCAAAAGGAATATTTTTCAGAAAATCTTATGCAAGAATCTTAATGAATTTCAATAAAATAAACAGTTCCAAAATAATTATGTTTTTCAATAAAACTTCCATCTCATAATATATTTTAATGAAATATTTTATCACAATACGAGATCACAAAGCAATTTACTCGTCAGTGAAATATTTTCTAAATTTGTTGCAGATTTAAGAAAATACTTCGAAAATTTTTGCGTATTCATGCCTATACGAATACGTGACTAGCATAAACATTTAATCACTTCTCAGCATACGAAAAAATATTGGTAAGAAATCGCTGATATTTATCTAGTTTCCTGTGCATTTCTGCTGCTTGTGTATTTTGGAAATAAAGAGCATGGATTTCAGTGTTGCCCAATTTTCTTCAACCGCTTATCTCCTTTAACAGTGACGATGGTAAAACATTTGAAATACCTTAACTGGTTAAATCAGGTGTTGTATTTGTAGAAACTGATTGCGACCACCCTTCACACGTGTTAAAGAATTGTGACGTCAATGTTTTTAACTACCACCTTATGAGTCATCTGTGATGTGTTTTATGTATACATCATTATTATTATATAAGTTTTTCTTATTTCAAAATTTTTTTATTATTGATAATGCTAGATTGAGGAATTTTAAGCAGAGTGGGATGGCGAATATTTCAAAAACATAAGTGCAGAATGTTTTTATTCTTACATTAAATACACTAAAAAAATATAGTTTAAAGTCTGTTGTTGTTGCTTATGACACTTGGACAAGCCAAGCTCGCTATGCTTTAGGCTGTGCGAATTAAGTCAGCGTCGTTCGTTTGGATCAGAGCACCACGAAGGTGAAAGTACGACTTTGCTCCTTTTAAGGTGCCTCGTCATTTTGAACCACGATCAGGTGACGAGGCCACACCTGAGCTGGCACCCTCCTCTCCACATCCACGCCACACCAGCGGAAGGACTTTGGACGTCACATATTAACGTGGACACGTCCCCAACCCACGGAGCTCCAGCAACCCAGTGAAGGAGAGTCCACCGTGGTCACCCTCCCAACCACTGCCCGCGGCAAATGATGCCTCACTTTGCTGAGCTTACGGGAAGCGGCGTGAAGCTACTGAGCCACTGGAGCTCAGTTTAAAGTCTTCTGTATGCTATAACGATAAAGACATGTTTGTTGTATTTATAAGTTATAAAACTTGGAACCTGACCTTGCCGAAAAGCATCATGTAAGAGTCTGGAAGGCGCGGTGTCACTTCAGTGATCGACCTGATTTGATTTCGGTTCAAAATTGCGAGTTGGTTGATTGTGTTTAGCATTTAAAATTTGCGGGATATATTATGATACATTTTCATCTGCCTATTTCTGTCAATTACATTAGATAAAAACAGCCAATGACTTCATAAATTCGAACCTTGTTCTGTTTATACGATCGACATGTGACATTCTCCTCTCCAAGATTTCGTCTCAGTAGAGGGATATTGGATCCCTTTTTTTGCTCATAGACCTTCTCAGCAGGATGATCTTCAATTTTGTCAACGATCGAACTCGGTGCCTTCCAAGTTCCATAACAATGCCTTTTCCAACCAAGCTGTTTTAGCTAATACAGTTCGAAGCTATAGACAGCATAAAAGAGACAAAATAATATAAATTTAATCTAGCATTTTGGAAATTAATTACCATGCCAATGAATTGATGGAACATAAATATAAGAATATAAAAAAAGATAATGATTGCAATGTCTTTCTCTTGGTGGGGCATTCTGTAGAAAGCACGGTATCAACTCAGGTATCGACCTCGTCATATGACTGTGTTCAGAATTACGACGCTACGGCATTTTAGATGGTCTAAGTAGGGATCCTGAAACGTAATGGGAATGAGGGGATGGTTTGTTTTTCACTCATTATTTTCACACTAGAGCTAATTTAACTTTTAAAATGTTTTAAAATGTATTCTGAAATATAATAGATATTCGAATGTGGGAATCGGATTCAGGAACTATTGAATGGAAGGTTGAAAACTGATCTTTCGTCTACTAGTTCTGAGAATATGCCAGTTCTATATAAGAATTTAGTTTTGTTTTATGAAAAACTAAAGGCATTTTTTATTTTATATTTTTATGTATTTAAATAATATCACTAGTTTTCAGCGAATTTTTTTATTTAGAACATTTTAATAATAATTTTCATGGTAAATAATTTGTTCATTTTACGAATTATGCATAATGATGTTATCAAATTATGCGAAAAATGAACCTGGTGAAAAGAGAATTTATTACGATGACATTCAAATGACCTTGAAGATCGGACGAAAGTAGAAATATAAAGAACACTATCAGTCATGTTATATACCCACATTTTTAAATGTATTTTTAATTTTTGATATAACATTTTCTCAAATGTTATTACAAAAATATTAGAATTTATATTTTAATTCGTAATTTTAAGTACTTTTTCAAGAAAAAGAAACCTTTAATTATTTCTGACACATAATTATAAAATTATAGTTTAACGGCGCAGCACATATAATTTCCTTTAATACAAAAATAATCGTTTTTACTATAAAATATCAACATTATTTTTACATTCTTATCTAATTCATATACATAATTTCAATAAAGGAAATATTAATTTTATTTCTCGTTTTAGAATAATTTATTGATTCCATAATATGAAAAACTTATATTTCAAGATTTAAATTTCTTTTTTTTATATTTTCAATAATTAATGCATAGTTATATTTAATATGAAATTACTTAACAAGAAAAATTTGTTACTTAATAGTAAATACATTTACTGCTAAAGAATTATTTTGGTTCCATTGTTGAAAAAATGATAATATTCATATTATTTATCAGCATAGATGTGCCAAAATTAATCTGAATCATTACTTTTATTCAAAATCAATTCCCCAATTTCATTTTTCCTTGTGAAATTAACATTGCCTTTTTTCTAGAAAATTTTAAAAGCAATGTTAATTTTTCTAATTTATTTCAATTTTTGATATTCCTTACTTTTAAAATCTATAACGCTAATCATTTTTTGAAGAAAATAAGAAATTTTTATTCAATTTCATCTAAATCAACGAAAACATTAAAAAATTTACAGAAAATTTATAAAAATAATACTGATATTAATCATATTTAAATTATTCTCAAATTCATTATTAACTAATTTAAATATAAGCATGATAGACAGATTATTATGATATGTTTTCGGCTGTCTGTACATTAATGAACGCTCTTGATGTAAATACCAAATACAAAAACATTTCATAATTTTGAATCATAGATGACGTGGTCGACAGCTGAGCTAGTATCCACTTCTCTACTCAGTATTCCATTCATGTAGAAAGAGTGAACTCTATTTATATTTAATATTCATAGATAAATGTAAAATTTAATTCATTTACATTACTTTATTTTATAATAAAGGTCATTATTTTGTTTATATTTACTTACAAATACTTGATAGATTTTCTTTGCAAACTCTCCGTATCTACTGGTCTTGTATAAGTATACATAAAAGTTATGCTTTTTATTTATTGATTTCTTGCTATTTTTAAAAGGACTACTAACTTCAGCCTAACACGTGTTCAACTTGTGCCACGAACACCATGCTATTTCTGTAAACAAATTCCGACTTTGTGCTTCTTTACGTCAAAATATTTTTACGTTTATTGTCGGTGCTAGTCGGCGTCTGGCAGTCTGGCGTAACCCATTACTTTTTTTGGGTACTTAATTCCCCAAAGTTTGATACTTAATGTCAAACGAAACGTTAAAAATATTTTATTTGAAGAAAATTTTTATTTTTGCATGGCTTTATATGACTTAATTCACCTGTTTGTACTTTATATAAGTATTTATATAATATAAATAAAATGTATAAATGCTTCTAAATTACCCATATGTGTGCAGTAAAAATGTTATGTAGATGAAAGTTATAAATAAATATAAGCAAAAAATATATAAATTGGAAACCGCAATGTGAACTCTAAAACTTAGAAATATTTATAAATATATTTATTATATATATATTCTGAAATGTAATAATTTTCAGCGAGTAGTAGTAGTAAAATATCTAATCGTACAGCACCATTTCAATGATTAGTTTTGAAATCTCATGCATATGATTTTGTAAAAAGTTTCAAATTGATAATTCTTCATATAAGGTAAATTATATGCGTAAGATATTACATCGTAATTTTGAACGTTTTTTGACGAGGTAGACAACCGTGCTGACATCCTCCTCTTCCTCTATACTAAAGTGACTTTTCTTGAGCTTCATAAAAGTGAATATTGACATTTTTGTGTAATGATGAAATTTACAAACTTATTAAGATGATTTGTTTTTCTCCTCTGTATCTAAAATAAGGTATTTATATTCTAAAGTGAATAAATAAGCTATCTTCGGTACTTCATCAGTTTGTTCTGCACATAATTTTCATACATCTTCTTAGGATTCTGGAAAATAAATGTAGAACTTTCAAAGTATGACCTCACCGAAGTTCTTCTTATAGAGTGGAATTATACATATTAAGTACTCAGTAAAGCTTTGTGGTAAAACCACTCTGTTTGGAGGGAATGTCCCTAATACTGTCCCAGCCATCCTTGAACAACGACGATGTACACAGTACTCAGTAAAGACCTCAGTAAATCTTTGTGGTAAAACCACTCTGTTTGGAGGGAAATGTCCCTAATACTGTCCCAGCCATTCTTGAACAACGACGATGTACACAGTACTCAGTAAAGACCTCAGTAAATCTTTGTGGTAAAACCACTTTGTTTGGATGTGAATGTCCCTAATACTGTCCCAGCCATCCTTGAACAACGACGATGTACACAGTACTCATGTAAAAGACCTCAGTAAATCTTTGTGGTAAAACCACTCTGTTTGGAAGGAATGTTCTTAATACTGTCCCAGCCATTCTTGTACAACGACGATGTACACAGTACTCAGTAAAGACCTCAGTAAATCTTTGTGGTAAAACCACTTTGTTTGAGGGAAATGTCCCTGATACTGTCCCAGCCATTCTTGAACAACGACGATGTACACAGTACTCAGTAAAGACCTCAGTAAATCTTTGTGGTAAAACCACTTTGTTTGGAGGGAATGTCCCTAATACTGTCCCAGCCATCCTTGAACAACGACGATGTACACAGTACTCAGTAAAGACCTCAGTAAATCTTTGTGGTAAAACCATTCTGTTTGAAAGGAATGTTCCTAATACTGTCCCAGCCATCCTTGAACAACGACGATGTACACAGTACTCAGTAAAGACCTCAGTAAATCTTTGTGGTAAAACCACTCTGTTTGGAGGGAAATGTCCCTGTCCCAGCCATTCTTGAACAATGACGATGTACACAGTACTCAGTAAAGACCTCAGTAAATCTTTGTGGTAAAACCACTTTGTTTGGAGGGAATGTCCCTAATACTGTCCCAGCCATCCTTGAACAACGACGATGTACACAGTACTCAGTAAAGACCTCAGTAAATCTTTGTGGTAAAACCACTCTGTTTGGAAGGAATGTTCCTAATACTGTCCCAGCCATTCTTGTACAACAACGATGTACACAGTACTCAGTAAAGACCTCAGTAAATCTTTGTGGTAAAACCACTTTGTTTGGAGGGAAATGTCCCTGATACTGTCCCAGCCATTCTTGAACAACGACGATGTACACAGTACTCAGTAAAGACCTCAGTAAATCTTTGTGGTAAAACCACTTTGTTTGGAGGGAATGTCCCTAATACTGTCCCAGCCATTCTTGAACAACGACGATGTACACAGTACTCAGTAAAGACCTCAGTGAATCTTTGTGGTAAAACCACTTTGTTTGGAGGAAATGTCCCTAATACTGTCCCAGCCATTCTTGAACAACGACGATGTACACAGTACTCAGTAAAGACCTCAGTAAATCTTTGTGGTAAAACCACTCTGTTTGGAGGGAATGTCCCTAATACTGTCCCAGCCATCCTTGAACAACGACGATGTACAGTACTCAGTAAAGACCTCAGTAAATCTTTGTGGTAAAAATACTTTGTTTGGAGGGAAATGTCCCTAATACTGTCCCAGACATTCTTGAACAACGACGATGTACACAGTACTCAGTAAAGACCTCAGTAAATCTTTGTGGTAAAACCACTTTTTTTGGAGGGAAATGTCCCTAATACTGTCCCAGCCATTCTTGAACAACGACGATGTATTGTCTTGCTGTCTGTATACACATATTGGAACAGATTCAAAGGTTTTCCCATTTTTATTATGTGAATATGTCCCGTGTTCTATGAAAAGTATACTGTTTATTTTAAACAGCTGTACAGATGACTTTAGCCATTCAAATTTCCACTATGCAGCGTTGATTTGTTCCAAATAACTTTCTGTCATTTAGTTGATATAATGTGAATTTAAAACACAACATCACCAGTAGATTAGAGAATTTGAACTTATTTGTATATTTAAATTGTAAAATGTTTACTTTGCCTACATATTAACTTATAATATATGAGCTCTAGTGACTCAGTAGTTTCAAGCCATTGCAACTATTTCTGACATCAGATTGTTTTGGGATTCATTAAGAAATGTACAGTATAAGCACTAGGTTAGCTGTTTGGGGTAAGGTGGATCAAAAATTTCAAATTTGTTTCTTGATACATGATGAGATATGTAATAATCACTTAGTATTTCTGTGTATAACTAGGATTTTGTTTTCTTTGAAACTGAAACCACACCTTAAAGAATTAAACATAACACTTGTATTTCTTTATTATTCAGTGAAGGAGTTTGGTGTAGAATTGGGTCCCCCTTGGTTTGGTAAAAGATTTGGCGATCAATTTTAGCGATAAAATTTTATTTCTAGTAACCTTTGTACTCATTATAATTTTTGTGTAGCGGCAGTGGCCATCCTGGTAGTCACATATTAGCATCTATATTAGCATAAAAAATCACCAAAATGTCAAGAGGTCCCTGATTGTAAACGTTTACCCAGTCAGGTAGAATGCAAGTGAAATTCTTTGTAAATACATGTATGTTTATTAGACTACCGGTTTCTGTTGATCAACATCATTAGAGATGACAGTAGTAATTTAACATTTCGTGATTTTGGATAGTGGCGATGTGAGGAAGTAGACCCTATCACTGGCACGCTTCTCTTCCTTGTTCATAAACGAAATGAACTTGATATATATATAGTATAGAAGTTTTTTATTGCTTATATACTCTTGCAAAAATGAAGATTGTTGGACTAGAAAACAAGTATCAAAACCATTATCTTATTGACAAGAAAATGAAGCTTATGCCAACTAAGCTAGTAAAATTATTTATTAAAATATATTTTAATATTGAATTAATATTCATTAATTCCATATTATATCTAATATGTAATTAATTTTTATTTCAAAGATTATAAGCCCATAAAATTGTATAGAGATAATTTGTAAAAAACAAAGCATTTAAGTTTCCTCTACTGCATTCAATAAAAAATTAATTTTTTGTAAGAATCATTCATAAATAAAAAAGGAATAAAATAATTCATGATACATAATAAATCTTTAAATTCCAAGAATGTGTAATCTAGAAATAATTTTTGCTATTCATTTCTTTTTATCACTGTTGACTTTTTTGAATCAAAGTTTTCACAACGCATGCAAAAGTCTTTTTTCTTTGGGACCGCATTTCCTTCAAAACTTTCCCATACAGAAAATTAATTTGAACTTATTATTGAATGTATTAAGTATTTGTATTGTGTATTTATGTATGTGTGTGGGGTGTATGTATGTGCTTTCATACAATTTATGGTTAATATCAATAAATAACATTTTTATTTCTAGATAGACATCAGAAGATAATAGAAGCAACAGTTTTAGAATTTGAGAAAATAAAAGAATTGATTATTATATTTTTAAATAAATATTTAGATGTCTTTCTGAACAATAAAAACTTAACTGTTACTTAAATATCATCTTTAATACCCTATCATGTTTTTGTTTTATAAATTCTTAATTAGTTATAAATTAATGAAAACTAAAAAATTTGTCTCATAAATCATATTAACTTAAGATATACGTATATCTTAAGTTAATACAGTATATCTTAAGTTAAGTCCTTATTCAAATAATTAATACTGTGAAACAATACCTAAATATGTGAAAATAAGTGTTATGCATGAAGTTTCACCTGATTTATATAAACATATCAATTCAATTTTTTTCGGTTTTTTACCTGGGCTGTTATTAACATCCTGCTATTTCTATTTTTGTAATTAAATTGAATCAGTTTAACAATTCTGTCTTTTTATTTTCAGAGTATTACAGCAAAGTGAAAATCTACACAAAAGGAGAAATTTGTCCAGAGTACTAATTCGGAAGGTGGACCACAAAAATAAAAGAAAAAACTTGTAAATTGAAAATGTTAAAAAAATTTTGCAAAAATTATTTTCAAATGTAAATAAAAATAGTAGATAATTTTTTATTTTCTGTATTATCATAAATAAAAATTCCATTAATATTTAAACATTTCACTTATATATGACTTTTGTTGTGTTAATTTTTATAAGTAATAAAAAATCTTAATCTGTATCCTTTTGTATAATTTTTCTCAACATCTTGTTGCTTGGAGATATTTCACTTAGTTATGGTTTTTGTTTTGTTAATTTTTATAAGTAATAAAAATGTTAATCTTTATACTTTTTATCATTTTTCTCAACATCTTGTTGCATGGAGTTAATTGATTTGGAAAATGTAATATGAATTTATATACAAAGAAAATATATATGTGTGTGCTTTAAAATAATTCTATAAAATTATAAAACAACTGGTATTCTTTTATACCTTCAAGTTCAGTTTTCGCAATAAATAGACACTTGCTTGCACAATAATTTTTTTAATAAAAATTATAAATAATGAAATTCTGTAATAACAAAATATTTTAAAAAGAGAATATAAAAGTTATTTAAATAAAATTTAGATTATATTAAAATAAAACTATAAAATTTAGATAACATTGTCAAAAAATGATTTAAAATATTAGTAATTCATATTTTTTTAATCTTTATATAATTAAGAACTAAAAATGCACTTAATGATATTTGACAATTACATGGATAACAATTGTCTTTTAGAATCACAAAAATATATTCAGTATTAATTTGATGGATTTCCAATACTTCCATATTAACTTTAACAATGTATACAATATTAACATAATTTTGTGGGAAATGCGTGAAACTTACATAACTGTGGGAAATTGCGTGAAAATTTCTGATAACGTGTGTGCTTCCCTCGTCATATCTTGTCGTGCGAAAGAAGTTTTAGTGCCGTTACCAACCTGTTAACGAAAAAAAAAAAAAAAAAAAAAAGGAGCAGATTGAACATCACAGAACGGGGAGATTTGAGATTACTTCTTACAAAACTGAAGCCAAATATTGATAATTTGCTGTTAATTCATGAAGTACATCCGTCTCATTAAAAGTGTGACTATTTTTTATTGTTGATCTACATTTCAGAGTTCATTGTTGATTTTTTATCAATTGTTGAGAGATTGTTTGTAATAATAATTGTTTATAGTTTTGTATAACCACAAGTATTATTTTAATAAATAGGACAAAGAAAATGTGCTACTTTTTTCTTCTTAACACCCCCAATTTAGGATGCTGTTTTTTAGGAGTTTTCTGAATACAGTTGAAATGTAGCAGCAGGGGGACTACCGAAAATAGGAAAACTTTGAAAGTGGTCCACGAGAAAAAATGTTTGGGAATCCATGGTCTAGAATCTAGACAAATAGTGCAAGCATTTTTCGAAATCCTGAAACCTATTCGAAACACTGTCCTTTGGTGAGGGTGTTGCAATGACTGACTTTAGAGTTCTGTTAGAACGTAACACTAAAATATTATACCTATTTTGGTTCAACAATGAAAGTCAAAGTCTTTTTTTTATACTAAAGATTTTGAAAAAACAAACTGTTCATTAACATCCAAGCTTATTTCTGATATCTGATACCAATTTATTTGCTAGTCGCTCTGCGATATTCAGTGTCTATTAATGGTAAATAGTATCGAACTCATGAACTGTATACAAACCTACATTTACGGACAAGAAATCGAAAAATTACCTGCAATATCACTTTACAATATCTCATACTGTAGTAAACTTATTTTAGGTATTGTTCAGCAAAATTAAAAATAAACTAAAAATGTACGACCGAAATCACAATTCTTAAAATAAATAAAACAGTATATAAGCAAGATATTCTTAATCAATTTAAGAAAAGTCTTGAAATATTTCTAAATGCACTTCTGAATAATAAATCTCGATTATTTTCGCCGAGGAGACATTTTAATGAACTCGAAGTGATTTTAATGAGGAAAGATCAGGAGTCCTCTCTTAAATAAGACTAATTACGAGGGAGACGTTTATGACTTGAGAAATATGGGGAAACAAAGAATAAATTACGGGGAACGGGAGACATTTATTCGCGATTTCGATTCCAGTTATTCATTGTTTCCTAATGATGTCTCGTCTTAATTAGAGGACGATGCTCGGACAAAAGTCTTCGCGACACTGCCTCGGGTCTATTAAGACGCGATGAGAAAGCGACTTCAAGTATTATTTTTATTGAAGGAACTTCTGAGACAATAGTGAAAAGCAGGAAATATTAAATAAATCGAGATATTTTCATCCAAGATATAAAATTTCATGTTTGGAACAATGGTATGAATGTTAATTATACATAAATGTTTGATTTAAATAATTTATAAAAATATAAAAGCTGATATAAATTTGGTAATTAGTTTATTATTAAAAATTGGTTGTTATGCATGTTATGATTAGGCACTATTAAAAATCGGCTATTGTGTCACAATTTCAGCTGAGAATTTATCACGACCATAGCTACATTACACAGTTATCCGCACTGTAATTTTGAACACCAAATAAGTGATGTGGTCGACACCGGAATCACCACTCTTATACACACCAGACCTGTAAAAAGACATTACACTTTGCACAACTTCAGCTTGTATAGGTCCGTAGAGTATGATGATCATCGTTAAGATAAAAACCACTAGCTACATACATACATAGCGGTGAGCGCGTATTTCGGATTGTACCTTTAGGTTAACGGGTTTGGAATACTCGCTTATCACTAAGTGCCTTGTAATTTTGAACCACGGTCAGGTGACGAGGTTACATCTGAGCTGGCTACCTCTTCTCCACATGCATACATACATACAAACATAGTAGTGCATGCGAGCACCGGACTGTACCTTTAGGTTCACGGGTTATGAATACTCACCCATCATCAAGTGCCCCGAAATTTTGAACCACCTTCAGTTGATGTGGTCACATGAGCTGGCATCCTCCTCTCCACATCCACGCCACACCAACGGAAGAACTTTGGACGTCACATATTAATGTGGACACGTCCCCATCATACGGAGTTCCAGCAACACAGCGAAGGAGAGTACGGTGTGATCACGCTCCCAACCACTGCCCGCGGCAAATGATGCTTCACTTTGCTGATCACTGCTTCACTTTGCAGTAAGTAGTAGGAAACTACTGAGCCACTGGAGCTCTGCATACATACATTGCTGTGCAAATGAACCGTAGAGCTGTGCTTAAGGTTAACGGGTTTGGAATGCTCACTCATCACAAAAAGCCTCCTAATTTTGAATCATGGTCACAGGTGATGAGATCATACTTGCACTCTTTTCTCCATATCTCCATCACACCAACAACAGATCTTTGGACGAAACGTATAAATTTGGACTCGTCCCCAATCCACGTAGCTCCAGCAACCCAGTGAGGGAGAAAGTGGTCGCCTTACCAATCACTTTCTAATGGTGATAATGCATCATTCTGATCCTAGCAGGAATAAGTTACAACAAGAGGAAAGCCAATGAGCCACTGGAGCTGTGAGCTTGTGATAGAAATGTCCTTCACAACCTGCTCACCGCGACCCCTGTTATGGTGCCTCGCAGGCTGAAGTCTTTTTTACTGAATATGACTATAGACTAAAAAAGTAATATGGTTTGTTCAACCACCATGATGTAGAAACTTGGAGCGAGAATCACCAGCTCTGCTATCAACCACACAGGAGCAAAAATTTGGCTGTAATCCAAAATTACAAACTGTATGGCTATGTAGATATAATTAGTCAAATAGCAAACGTGTTTTTCCAAAATTATTATATTGACACACATATTAAGTTTCATTAAAATATATTTAATATAAACGTATGAAAAGTTTTGTGATGGAAATTCTAATGACATCACGCAAAATAGTAGGGTAAACAAATTATTTAGTAGCGTGCCATTATTTTTTTGGAATAATATTGGCCATCTAGCCATCTCTTTCGTACCTAAAAGAAAGTGAGTTCATTACCTGATCCCAATAAAGATTTCAGTGCTGATAGAACATACGCACATTAAATTTCCATTAGATCTAATGTCTGTCCCTTTGCATTCCGTAGAAATTGGGAAAAAAATGTGCCAACTTAGGAACACATTTCGTCACTTGATTATGGTTTAAATTTATAACATGATTGACTTTGCTAAGTCTTCTATAGACTGAAAAAGGTATCTAGAACATTTAAGGAATGAAATAACTAGACCCCAAGCAGCCAATCTCGTTTTCATATCCGGGAAGTAGCGGGTTTAATATCTAATCCCATCGAAGATTGTGATCCTAAGACCGTTGCCCATTAAGGTTCTGCAAGATCAAAAGATTATGATGTCTGGTGTGATTTAGAGAAAAGGAGCGCCAATTCGGATGTCTATCTCGTCACTTGATTGTGATTCGAAATTGGGGGTCAGTATGCTCTGCTTAAAGGGTTTAGTCATCATAAACAGAAAATAAGATAACTTATTTTGTAGTAACTTAACTTAATTGGGCGCTCCGTGGCTGAGTGGTCTAAAGCATCACCGCTAATCGCTTGAGAGCGTAGGAGTGTGGGTTCGATTCCCATTATGGCCCTGGGTGTTTTCTTCATTATCCTTCTGTGGTTGTACATCTGTCATTGTGCTATTTGTCCTTCTATCGACGAAGACTTACAAGCGGATCTCAAGAATCAAGCATACAAGTCTGAATATATGTAATTTAATAAAATAAATAAAAATAAACATAACTTAATTGTGAAACACACACAAATATGAGATTTAAAATAAGAGTCACCGACTAACTTCTCTAGTGGTCAGCGTGCCTGACTACAGATAAGGAGGTCCTGGGTTTGAATCCCGGTTCGGGCATGGATGTACTTTCTCTCTCTATCTATCCTGTCTTTGTCCTTTCTTTGTATGAATGAGGTGTGAATGGTTGCTTACCCTATAAACAGGTTCCTATGGCATGTGTGTACTGAGGAAGTCGGACTCCACACCAAAACATGGTTCAGTTGGAAAAGTGGAGCAGCGCACCCCATGTTGCCAGCCTAGCTGGCACACGACAATGAATGAATGAAAATAAGAATCAACTTTATGTTTTCATGTATAGAGTGCACCGCGTAAACTCAGTAGTATAAAATGAAACGTAATCCATTAAATATGATTACTCCTCTTCTATGTAAGTGCTAAAAGTATGCTTTATCCACTTCACCGCATGCGTGTGCAAACTTGGGGAGATTTATATTTAATACTTGTCTGTTCTTGTGTTATGATGATATTGATGGCATCCTGATCTTGATTTCTTTAATTGTGTGAGAATTTGTTTTTTATATTCTTCCCCACAAATAAAAGTCACAAATCGGCAGATCAGATGACTGAGAAGACTACAAGCCTTTGCTGATCTTCTCAGATGTAAACACCTCATGTACACGGGACAATCATCATGTGATCTGCTGCATGTTGTACCAAATTGCAAAAGCTTCCTCACCTGGAAAATTAGAATAAAACTCCTCTCGGATTTCTGAATTGAATTCACAGTTCACTGTCATCTCAAAGAATATTGGCCACATAAAATGGGAATTTGTTGCCAAAAAACTTAATATATAATCAGATAATTGTAAAAAAAAGCTTTATTGTGTAATATTACGACTGGCCGCTTTTACGCGCTGCCCTCTGTGTAAAAAGGAAAGTAAGCATAATCAATTATTAATATGAAAGAAGCAATTGAATTCTTTGAATCATTTACTTTCAACTCATGATTCTAAAATTAAATTATAATGGATTCTAAAAATTGAAATAAAAATAATTAAGTTTAAGAACTAAATACACGATAAATGTTTCGACAACTTTTATACCGTCATTTTGCAAACTTAACTTTTTTATACCCCCAAATCCTGTTTGCTTGATGTAATTGCTGTAATAATTATTCAAATTGATCGTATTTGAATTTATATAATGTTGACAGCAAATTTATTTCGTTTTAACATTCATATTTTTAAATAATTAGAACGTTTGTTTTTAATGAATGGTATTTTTTAAGGATTTCGAGACAAATCCCTTGTGATGAAATATTTAATGATTTTTTGAAGTTCAAGATAATATTATTCAGAGTTTTATATACTGAGAATCATATTTTAGAATATGTCGTTGTTGTTATACAAGGCTCGGCTACTAGGATTTCCCCCTTTTTGTACTATAAGGGGAGGAAATCAGGGCACCTTACATATGTGGCACCCAATAGATTTTGAAAGTGAGTCATTGCAATTCAGAAGCAGTGACCTAAGAGAAGACCTCTAGATTTGTCCTGTTGCAACTTGATATATTGTTTTAGTGGAAAGACGTTGCACAATAATGTATTTTACATAGCCCAGAAGGGTTGAGATTCGAAACCATTTCCTTCTGATATCGAAAATGAACACTAACCAATCAGCGCGCCGCTAAATATATATATATATATATATATATATATATATATATATATATATATATATATATATATATATATATATATATATATATATATATATATATATATTTCTAGTATTCTAGATATTAATATGATAATATGACACAATTTTAACTGGTGTGATATGCTATCAAAAATGGCAGATTTCATTTTGAAAGGGATAAAATTTGCAGAGAAAAATATTTAAGTAGATGCCGACTGATGGCTGAGTGGTTAGCGCTTCTGACTCCTGAGCTGTGGGTTCCGGGTTCGAATCGCGGTTCGGGCATAGATGTTAACCTTCTTTCTGTGTTTGTCTGCCCTTTCCTCTGTGATGATGTATGAATGTGGCCCACACTATAAGCGGATTTGTGGTGGTATGGCGCTGGTAACGCTACTCGCTTCCGTGACTTGGTTCACAGGTGTCCGCTGGGTAACGATAAATGAGTAGCAGTTTCCGGCTTTGTTGTGGCATAGGGTTCGTCAGCTAAGTGCCCTAGGTCGAGAAAAAAAATTTAAATAGCGATAATAATGGTTTATAAAAAATTCTCAAGAACTTATTCTTTTCACACACAGTTTCAAAGCCGGTAAAGCATTTAGTTGAATTTCAAATTTTAGTACTAACGAATATCATTTAAAAAAAATTTTGATTGATTTTTAAATCACATTTCGTAAATCTAAATCATCAAAATCTTACAAGAATAATTTATGTATTCTTTTATTCTGAAAGAATATAAATCATTCTTGCTTATATCCTTCATTTTAAAGATTCCCAAACCAGTTTAAAGGAGTTTATTTACCAATAAAATTGGCATTTGAATAAATGTTTTTTTTTTCATATTTAATAACCAAAAGAAAGAGACAGAAAATAAGTCACGGTTCCAGTTTCAATATGCTGTTTACTGGTACTAAAATTGCGTGATTGGGATTTATGATGTGTTGAAATATCAAGTGTGGTATAAAATAAAGGATTTTATATAAGTTTATATTATATTAATTTTTTATGCATTAGTTTGGGATACAAAGAATTTCTTTATTTTTTCTGTGGGTGGCAGTAGTGACTCGTAAGGTATCAATCAAATAATTTCTGATTGATGCTCGTAGGAAAGGTGACATTTTGCACTAAAAATCGCTTGGTCATTCAGTTGGGACCTACAGAATGTTAAAAAGGGAAGTCAACAAAAAAAATTAGATACATATAACAGTTTTTCTTTCAGAAAGGCAAAATTACAACTGAAGAATTGTGGATGGTGCTTACGATCTTGATACATTAATAGCTAATTACATACAATTTGGGGCCGTGGTAGCCTAGTGGTTCGGCGTGTCTCTTTTAGGTTATTTTATGCCCCCAAGAGCAAATTTGACTCAGCCCTGTTGTTTAGAACTACACATGGATACATACATAGCGGTGTAGGAGAGCCCTAGACTGTAACCTTAAAGTTAACTGCTTCATAGTACCTGGTCAATATCAAGCGCTTTGTAATTTTTAGTCATGGTGAGGTGACGAGGTTACACCTGAGCTGGCACTCTCCTCTCCACGTCCATGTCACACCAGCGTTAGGACTCTGGACATAATAGATAAACATGGACACGTCCTCAGCCCACAGAGCTCCAGAAAGTCAGTGGGGGAGAATGTGACCATCCTCCCAATGATGATGTTTGCCCAAGGAAGATGATGTTTCACTTTGCTAATCTTAACGAGAAGCAATGGGAATTTATTGAGCCACTGGAAATCTTAGAACCACACAGATAAACATGCTCAAAATGGGAATTTATGTAATCATCTTAGGAACTATAGTTAACATAATTAAAATTTTTAAATACAACTTTTGCCGACCAACTTGTCTAGTGGTCAGCGTGCCTGACTACGGATAAGGAGGTCCTGGGTTCGAATCTCGGTTCGGGCATGGATGTACTTTCTCTCTATATATCCTGTCTTTGTCTTTTCCTTGTATGAATGAGGTTTGAATGGTTGCCTACCCTATAAACGGGTCCCTATGGCATGTGTGTACTGAGGAAGTCGGACTCCACACCAAAATATGGTTCAGTTGGAAAAGTGGAGCAGCGCACCCCATGTTGCCAGCCTAGCTGGCACACGACAATGAATGAATTACAACTTTTGGCAGAATTAAGCAATGGGAATCATACTCAATGAAACAAACTTCTCAAAACAAAGCAACACTGTTAAAATAATTTCAAATTGCAATTATTATAATTAAAATACCATGAACTTTAAAAGCTGTAAAAGTGATTAAATACTAAATTACTGTACTCTTAAACCCTGCATGGAGAATTAAATATATGAAAATAATTGAAATTTATGGACTCTCTCAGTGAATTATTGTTAGATCATTTCACTTAAGTTTTTTGATGAAAAATTTCTCTTTACATACATTAATTTCAGAAAGAATTTTCGATATATTAATTGTTTGAAAATAATAAAAGAAAATGAGGAGAACATAAAATAGTTAAAAAAATACTTTGCTAAAACTACGCAAATTTATCGAGCAAACAATCAAATTGTATTTTAAGCGAATAAATTATGTTTGAAAAGACCGTTAAAGAGAATCGGAAAGCTCCGGATTCAATTCCTTCAAAAGTGTTTTTTTTAATTCCTTTCAACCGCAAAACAAATATTATTTCCCGCAAACTAAAATAAATCCCGTTATGAAAAATAACGGAATACGATAAAGTTGAAGTTAAAGGCTATATTTCTTCAAGGTTTATTGAAATAAAAGTGAAGGTGAAGTTTAAGTATTCCATTCTAGTTTAGGCTTAGAAAAAAATGGCGATTTGTAATAGCTTAAAATTTTAGTTTTTATTTAGAATTCTTGTGTCTATGTGTGTGTGAGTCCTTAGAATTTCTTATATACAAGGTCAGCAAAAGTGTGAGAAATATGTAAATAATTTTAATGATTATAAAATCATCACGATTTAATCAAAAAATGTGGGTATTTCTTTTATAATGCCGATTCTGAGTTCGAATACATGTAATGTATTTTATGCGACAATCTTTTTCTGAATATTTTTTGTATTTCTATGTATTTTTAGAATTATTAAAAACTTAAAATATACCTTGTCATGGTTTGTGTAAGCTATTTTAATGCATAAGAACACAGCGCATTTTTGTGAAAATCATTTTTATTTATTGTATTCTAAATATAGTATTTTGCTACACTGACACTTAAACAGCTATTGTTTGCTATTATTTTATATGCAGCTGTAATGATGTGTGCGTATGACCACCAACAGCTCTTATATATATATCACTCTCTGAGTATGCGTGTTGTATGGTTAATAATGAAATTTTTTTCTTTCTTTTAAAATAAACTACTATATATAGATAATTAAGTTCCAACCCAAATTTGAAGTATTAAAAATAGTTTTTTATGTAATTTACATTTTAGTATTCAATATTAAATTCAAGTAGATGTTTTTATAGGTATAAGAACAGCTCGCACATTGTATACAAAATAACATTCTTCACCTTTAGTTAATGGCTATTTATTATTTTTTTTCTTATCTTTGTGGTTTATCTTTAATATTTTTTCTGTTATGGTTTATTTTAGAAACAAAACAACATATATACTCTGAATTATTTTATTAATTGTTTTTTTAATTGTTAAAGGAAATGTTTGATAAAAATTATCCTTCGCAAAAAATCCTATATCACTGGAACATAAATTCTGTTCTTTTATTTTTCTATTTGTTATTGTACATAATAAACATTTCTTTTTGTAGGTTGTTGTTGTCGTGTACCAGCTAGGCTGGCATTATGCAGTGCGCTGCTCCACTTTTCCAACTGAACCATATTTAGGTGTGGAGTCCGACTTCCTCAGTACACGCATGCTATAGATACCCGTTTACAGGGTAGGCAACCATTCACAACCCATTCATACAAGGAAAGGACAAAGAGAGAATAGATAGTGAGAGAAATTACATCCATTCCCGAGCCGGGATTCGAACCCAGGACCTCTCTATCCGGAGTCAGACACGCTGACCACTAGACAATTTGGGCGACTTATTTCTTTTTGTTTTTTTTGTATAAAAAGGCGAATTTAAGAAGACTTATTTTTGAAAGAAAAATATTTTTCTTCTGCGTGTTAAATATTATTAGTAATGAATATTCCTTAATTATAAACTGTACTTAGATTCCCCGTAAGATGACTATTCTGATCTTTTTCAATCATAATCAGTTTATAATAGGAAAAAAAAACATCCATTACGGGTGTGCTGAAGCAGAAACGCAGTACCCATCTGACGTTGTTCAAAAATTGCTGGAATCATTCCTTGCATTTCGTACTATCTCAAGGCCACTGTGAGCCTTCGGTGATAATGGTGTAAGAGAGTGTTATATAAGCTCTCAATAACAAAGAAGTGGCCTATATGCATTATATTTAGTACAAGTATGATATATCTCCCCAAGAGATTCTTCGCCAAATCTAGGGTCCTTTGTTTTGATTATAGTGTTGCCAATTTGAATTTTTGTTGCTTTTCGGATTCTTTTTGTTGACAATTTTGTTTTTTTCTTCTTTTTTACGTCATTTTTGCGTCATATCTTCTTTTTTATTATAAATGGCAACAACGTTTGAGTTTTTGTTAAGCGTTTCAATTTTGCGGACTTAGGGAAACTTTCCGTTCCAAAAACATGCGTTTTGGAACGGGAAGTTTCAAAACGCACGAGGATCGAACATAGGACCTGTAGTTTAGAAGCGCGAAGAACTGATATTAAGCTCTGGGCTTCTACATGTAGTCACGTACTTATAAATTTAAAATGGGTTTGCATCAAATATTTGCAGAAGTCATTATAATCTATTTTTAATTTATTCAAAAGCTTTTAGTAAGGGTGATTGTAAACTATAAACAGACAAATTTATATTTCTTAATATCGAAATTAATACCCTTAATAATTGATTTAGTTTTGTTCATCTTTTATCTGTGCCTATTTCTTTTTTTTTAAATGAATAGCCCTGTTTTTTATACTAATACCACTAAAGGAATATAGTGCGCAAATTTACTAACAAATTTCCTGGGATTATCATAAAACTTATATTACTCAAGCAAACCCTAAAAGACCCACGAAACTATTTACTTTAAAATAATTTCAAATTATGATTTTGCTATGAAGTATGCAATCTGTCTCTAAGAAATAACATGCCATTGTGCAAAAATCTTTAAAGTATTAAAATCCGATTTAAACTGAAATGTACACATTGAAAAATAAATTCATTGAAATATTAATTTTACCTTTTTGTACATGTTATTCCCTTGTTCTTTGTAATTCCTTTTAAATCAAAACTTGGAAATATATCAGAAATATTTAATATAAGGATATTTTCTTTAAGCGATTTGTTTTGTCTGGAGTTCACTTGCATTTAAGAGTTTTTCCAATGAATTATGGAAATAAAATTCTTTTTTCTGCAGAGAAAAGTATCGTTTTCCAGTTTTTATGAACCCAGATGTCAGATGAGAAGGACATTTATTGTTATGAATACTTCTAAATACAAAAAAAGGGTTAAATGTCTTTTTCTCAACTTCTTTAAATCGCCTTTTCTTTTCATAGCTGCTTCAGTATACAAATTCTTCCTTCCTCAGTATTTGCCACTTAATTTGTTGATGAACGTTACTCATGATTCAAAAATCTTTTCTGTAATTAAAAAATAAATTTAATGAAGATAGTTGATTTTTTAATGCCATTTTTATAGCGATATATATAATTTTTGGTCAAATGATAATTCACTACAAATAATGTAGTTAAGTGTAGTTAAAGTATCACAATTCTATTTAGGAAAGGAAATGCATTGTAAACAAACCATTTGTTTCAATTGTTCAACTGAATGGATAAAATTAAACTTAAAGGCTCCAGATACATCTATCAAATATAACATATGTAGCAACACATATAACATATTTAACATATATCTGGCAACAACAACACATCTAAACATATCTAGCATATTTAATATACCTAGCAACAACAACATATCTAACATATTTAACATACCTAGCTACAACAACATATCTGAACATATCTAGCATATTTAACATATCTAGCAACAACACATCTGAACACATCTAGCATATTTAACATTCCTAGTAGCAACAACATACCTAGCACATCACTTTGCTGATCAAAATAACAAGGTGATCTATTATAAAAATCAATTCACTTAATCGCAAATGAAAACAATTTTTCTGTATTAAGTCAATGACAGAACTGTTCAACAATTCCCCATTTTTTGATTAGTCACTTAGTTTTTTTAGATTCCTTTTATATTTACAATGAGAGATGTGGATATAATAAGGATTATGCCAAATGATAAACAGAATAAGTTCTCCTCAACTATCAAAGGAGAGAGATTCCTATTTGTAGATAAATCTCAGCGAAGAAGTCAACATCTGAGTTGGAAACCTCCTCTCAACAGCTGAGAATCGTAGTAGAAATTACAGATATATAACATGCATAAATCCTGTCTCTGACGACATCAAAGAATTTTTAGTTTTAGAAACTGTGTACAGGAAAAAAAAAAACAGTATTCTTTTCGTATTTATCCCCTTTGGGTAATATCTCTTGTATGTTTGATTGTTGAAATACAGAGGGTATTAACACATTTTTAGAATAATTTCGATTAAGAATTTTAAAAAAGTAAATGTTTTAGAACAAAAATGTTTTTCAACAGCTTATTATTTGAAATGAGAAATATCGTCTGCTACTTTTAAATTTATTCTTCTTTCAAAATGTCGCATGTAAACAAGCTGTGGATTGAAGGAAATGTTTTTGCGCTTTCCGAAGAAAAATATTCTTATTCCAGGATTCAAAAACATTGTGAAATGCATGAAATTAAAATTTTTAAGGGCAAAATAAGCAACATTATTAATCGGACAGGTAAAAACCGTCAATCATTATTTCTACATGGAAAGAAGACTCCAAACGAATATCCGAAAAAAATACGTACTGTTTCAAATGTTCCTAAAGTGAAATCACTGATAACAAAAGAAAATCCGCCAACCCAGAAATCAATTGCAAAGTCTTTAGATACATCTGTAGCAACAATAAATAAAATAATAAATCAAGACTTACAACTTAGAAAAGGTAAAAAACATGTTCACCAGCTTTTGCCGAGGCATGTGGCTCAACGCTAAGCATTTTGTAGAATCCTGTATGAAAACCGTTTAGCAGGAGATAAATGGAAATACATTGTGACCCTTAATGAAACATGGGTTTACCTAAAGGAGTGCAACAAAAACAGGTCTATTTACTATAGATAACGAGGAGAAAAAATGTACAAACCTGGTTCCGTCAATGTAAAGAAAGTTTCAGTAAGGGGCTTATGATAGTCGCATGTTTCTCCTACAATGGGAAACTAAAAATAAAAAGAGTAGAAAAAAATGTTAAAATCAACTCATCATACTATCAGGAGAAGGTTTTACATCCAATATTTACAGAAGAAATTCCACTTCTTTATCCCAAAGACTTTCAAAGAGTGAAACTTCATCAAGACAAAGCTACTAGTCATACTTCGAAAACTACCACTGCATTCCTTGAAAAAATGAAGACTAATACAGGTATTGCATATATACTTTTTCAACATATTCCTGTGAAGTCCCTTGACGTTTCAACTATTGACTATTATGCCTTTGGTCTGTTAAAAAGAGCTCTTTCTAAACGCTAACCCACCACGATAGATAGACTCTGGAAAGTAGTAGAAGAGGAATGGAAAGCAATACCGCTGGAAATTTTACGAAAAGCTCTTCTATCATGGAAATCACGATGCAGACTTATAGTCCAGAAAAAAGGCTATAAGATCGAACATTTAAAAAAATAATCTTTAAATTTTAAACATTAATTAAACGGCACCGAAATCGTTCTAAAAATGTGTTAATACCCTCTGTATAAGATGCTAAATTCAATTTTAGAAGCTGTTAAACTATGGAAAGTAAAAGTAGAACTTCTGTTTTTATCTGCATCAATTCGGGATAGGTGTTTAGTAATTTTCTCGGTTTTCTCCATTGCTTTATAAACTTCTACTGTAGTTACACTTTCCCTGCACAGTGTCAAACGCTCAGTGCATGTTATAACCTTTCAGAAGTACTTTTTCATGAATTCAGGGACATATTCACTTGTTGGTAGAGAAGAAATCTGAAAAACCCTTTATCTCTCATCCTAACAAGTAAATATGCAAAAACAGAAGTGCAACATACATCTCCTTTTTTCAGCAGTGGCTAGGATCGAACTCAAGCTCTCCCACCTGGTCCTACCACCAGGTCATGGCGTGCCTGATATTAAAAACGATAAAATAAAGTCAATTCAGCTACCAGTGGTTCTTCTGCTTCCTTTGCCTCCAAATAACATTGTTGGCATAAGGTAAGGCTTGTATTTGATGTTGCCAACTCTGCTTAATGTTTATCAAATACTTATAAATTTGATACGCATAAAAAAATTTAATACTTCTTACTATAAGAAAATTAAATTTTTTTTCTCATTTTCTTAAACTGCAATATGCTTGAAATAATGCAAAACTGATTTATCTAAGTTAATAATATTTCTTTTTGACAGCTTGATGTATCACATGATTTAGTGAAAGTTAGTGTTTTCAGAAGATAAAGCAATAATGTATATTGTCCTCGGATAATAAGCCACTTATATAATGCATAGGCGAATTTTCTGTTTTACGACTCGATAAATAATGTAACTAATATAACAATTACAATGCCTAAAACCCTCGATTCTCCAATAATAACATTGTCATTTTTCGCCATTTCATCAACGTACAATGGCTTCATTATATTGGTTTAGGTAATGAATATTAAAAATGGAGGATCACACACGCACAATATGTGCATTACCCAATTCGAAACAGCGTCTGGGAAATCTGAAAATTACTGTAGCATTACGTCCTTGTTTAATGGGGGGCATAAAAATGCAGCTTATCGTCAGTGTCAACATTCCAATTTCACATCGAATGTCAAATGGAACGCCATACCTCTAGAATACCATTACACCGCCTGTTAATGTTGTTTGCCCAACACTGTAAAAATGCTATAGAGTAATAATAAAATAAAGTAAAATAAAAACAAGACATCTTGTTCAGTGAATGTTCTTTTCGCGGAAGAGCGATATCGTATCTGAGATTTTACACCATTTCATTGGCTCTGGTGTCATCTTTCGAACACCCATGACTATGCAATAAAAAGAGACAAAAATCGAAAAAGGTGTTCCGTTATTTCGCCGAGAAGCATTTTGTTTTTTCGATCGCAAGCGCTTAGAAAGAGAGGCGAGTTGTTCGGACGGACGATAATTCCGAAAAATCGTTTGGAATAGTTTTTCTTTTTGTTCCTTTCTCGCTTGTGATTTTGGAATCCGACATTTTTCTCATTTCTGAATTGGCAACTTATTCGCAGCCTCATTTTCTATAAGACTTTCGGAAGATCTACACTGATGTATGGTCAGTCGATTTTGACCAAAGCATTTTTACCCTCTTGGTCACGTTTAATCTTGACCACTCGAATTTACGAAACAAAATTCGAATCCTCAAGAATATTCTGCTTTTATCGGTCCTATCTAAAAGTGATTTAGTCTTGCAGTTAGAAAATTAAATCATGAATCCTTAATTTTCCACGATATCGATAATATTTCTACACACCGTATACACTATCGATATATTTCTAAAACAATTTTTAAAGAACGGAAGAATATAAGAAAATGGAAGGGCCTAGAAAAGGATCAGGTAATTATTTTTCTTCATATATATCTTTATTATATTCTTTATTTCTATATTATTCTTTTTATTTCTATACTATTGTTATATATTTCTCTTTATATTTAATTTTAGAGACATTTAGTTCTTTATTATGAGTTTATTTGGTTATTATAGTATTCATTATTAGTTTGAAACTCCAAAATTTGAATTAAAATGCTATAACTAATTCCTTGTTAATTGAATATTTTTCATCTCATTTAATGCAGCACAAATGTATACATTAACCCAACAGGAATTAATATTTAAAATGAATGAAAAAAATGAAAGCCAAATCTGACGTATTTACAAATATTATTTTATAATTAAAATTTTAATGAAATAGTATGGTTTTCTTCTTATTATAAATGATTCTAATTCATATATAAAACTTCAACATTTTCAAATTAAAAAAATTTACTGATGTTCTTTAAAAATTTCATTAATCATTTTTTATATTCTGTCTTATGTAATTTTTTTGCCCAGAATTAAAAGAGCCCAATTAACAAGTCTCATAACGATTGTTCTTTAATTAAGGCATGCAGCCTTAACCACATTATTAATTTTTAGCAAGAAAAGAGCCTTACGTTCAGGATAATGTGACCTACCAAAAACCCCAATGTCTGAAAAATTGCCTTTATAATAAATATCAAATATTTTCAAAGTTATAAAAACATTAAATTTGCATTTTCTCAACACTATTTCATATGTATTTTTCCACCTAGAATCAGACACAAAATTTTGGACAAGCTCACATGTAATTTCAAGTAGTACAAAAATATTGAATTTTAAATACCTTGTTTCATATATATATATATATATATATATATATATATATATATATATATATATATATATATATATATATATATATATATATATATATATATATATACAGTTTTCATGTTAATATATACAGGAAACATATTCCATATTCATATAAATATAATTTTTAATACCTTGTTTCCATTATCTAAGTTAATAGTTATGAAATTTTATTAATGTATAATTTTAAGCTTCCCATCCGTTGTTCCTTGGTTTGGTCCTCGGGCTGGGAACTCTCATCCCTTCAGTGTGTCGATAAAACTAAATACCAAGCATGTTTGTGGACTAAACACTAGGGCTTTTCGCTTTAGGCTGACCACTTACCCGGTGTATATGCTTTGAGCCTCAGGATCTTTTGTCACGAAAACTGTATCGGCAAAACAGACCGTGGCCCCACTGGTCTGTCGCGAACCTGAGTTCAGTTTAGTTTATAATTTATAATCAGTCTATAACTAGGTCTAAAACTCTTAATGTTAAAAATCACTGGAAATATAAAAATTTATTTTAACTATTAATTTAAAATATAAATTTTAATATCATTTAATACAAAACATTAAAAATTTTATATTCAATACTTAATTAAATTATCAAAATTTATAAAAACAATAACATTTTTATAAAATTCTACATAGTAGTTATTAAAATTTTTACATAAGAATTAATAAAAGATAAAAACTAAGCTTTTATTAAGCGTAATATATTTTACAATAACCTAGATATATTTATATGAACCTTTTTAGGATATACTACTATGTAAACATCAGATAGCAACAGAAAAACAATTATTTACTATATATATATATATATATATATATATATATATATATATATATATATATATATATATATACATATATATATATATATACATATATATATATATATATATATATATATATATATATATATATATATATATATATATATATATATATATATATATATATATATATATATATATATATATATATATATATATATATATATATATATATATATATATATATATATATATATATATATATATATATATATATATATATATATATATATATAATTAATAACTTCATTACATAGTTTACTTGAATAATAAAAATTTATTTTATATTTTGTATTATATTTTTAGCTAATTTTTCAGAAGCATAGAGTATTTGATTGAAATTAATTATACGAAACGTAATAAGATCATTATTGAAAAATACCGAGTTTTTTTTTAAATAATGCCACAATAAAAATTTTAAAAAAGCTAGAAATTAACTTCTTTTAAGCAAAGTTTCTGTACGAAATTCCTTATGCTTCTTTCATTCATTATTTATTTCTTATAATTGCAGGATAGTTCTAGAGGACAGTTGAAATAATATGTGCATTTCAAAATATAATGTAATATTTGGTGATGAAATTGTTTAAATATTTTCTGATATTTTGGCGAAATTATCTCATCGGAGTGATGATTGCGCCAAAAGGAAATTTGCGTCAAATTTAACAACTGTACAAACGGCAAAGAGGTAAAACGAAATCGTGATTTCGAATACTGCTAAAAAAATTGCTTCATTATGTTGAAGTAAATTTCAAGCAATTAAAATTCGATATTATTTAAAGGATTAAAATCAAAATTTTTGAATTTCAGAGGAATGAAACTTTTTGATAATTATCCACATTTTATAATATAATTCAGAACTCGTCAGAGAAATAAATGTTCTAACTTTCTTCAATAATGTGTAAAAAATTTATACTATATGGGATAATTAATTCAAACGAAACCTTTCTTAGTAGTATCCACATTCATTCAAGAAAATAATAAACTAATTTATAAATTTTGTAAATTAATATTAATTATTTTTTAGTTATTTTTTGAATTAAAAGTATGAGTTTGTTTTTGAAACAAGACTTTTCCTTTAAGTATATTATACAATAACGAATTTAAATTTTGTTAACAGTAATGACAAACATTTTTTGATTCACATATTTTGCTTTAATTTATTAGTTTATGAATTGTTTTCCAAATCTTCTCAATCACTATTAATTTAGTTACTTCAGCAAAATTTTCGCTGTAAAATCTATTTGCTTAGAAGTTTGTAAACATTTTACTGTAGGAAGAATATGAATAAAACTTTGAGTAAAAGTAATTGCTTTTGCATTTTGTAGTCTTTTTGATGATGACTTTTCAAACTCATAGATCATTACACTGTAAATGATTGAAATATTTGATATTATTTTCATTCCCCAAAAAATTTCATTTGTCATTTAAATTTATTTGAAATAAAAATATTTCTCACTTTCTGAATTCATTCCAAAATTTTGCAAAACATCCTCTACTGAATTTGATCAAAATTTTTTCCATATAATAAGAATAAAAAATTTATAAGTGGTGTCACATAATTGTGATATTCTTTCATTTTGGTTGCAAATTCTCTTGTATATGTAGTTGGACTGGTTTTCGCTAATGTTTTCAAATACATAATTTTTCTGATAAGTTTTAGGCCTTTAATTCCTTTTATTTTTTAAGTGAAAAATCCCCTGACAAATTTTTCCCGTCAACGCTACACTCTTCAATAATTAACATTATTCTTCACAAATACCGATTTATATTCATGCAAATTTATTTGCCAGAACTGTTTCTCTTTCGTTTCATTTATTTCACACGTCTAGTTATACCGTTGTTCAATAATGGCTGTATTTAGAACCCAATCTAATTCTGGCCCATGGTGAACCAGGTACATATTCAAATTTCTCTGTAAAGTAGAAACACTATTCCTGCCTCTCGTTTAACAGTTGAAAGCTGTCGGAAAAACTTCTTTTAAGCATCTACACCGTATTCGATTTATAATGCAGTCATATTTCCGTGTTGCAAAAGAAGAAATTCCCAAACAGACGTGTATACAAAAGACTGAGCATCATACATGCAGAATATAGACCAGCAGAGCTTACTTCTTCCATTCCTCAACTCCGTTCCAACAGCTGTTGTTCAATAACTAGTGTCGGAATCGAACTTGGCAGATAACATTCCTAGATACGTGGTTTTACAATCAATCTTGTTGTAATGTTGAATCAGATTCACGTGACAGTGTACTCATCTAGGATACTTGACTACACAGCGGTCTTTTTTGTTGCTCCATCATGCTTTCCTGTATCTAGCCTTGAATTGGGGGCGGTACCAATTAAATAAAAGCAGCTGGATGGTGTCTTCATGATTTTGAAGCAGAGACCCAGCAAAAGATGCCCACTATTTGACCTGCCACCTCCAGAGGTATCATTTCACTTGGAGGACATTGCGACCACGACCTATTTAATGGAGCCTAGCCACCTTAAGAGAACACAACAGATCTTCGGTTAAGCTGAATTCGAACTCACGACTTTCCAATAATTGGAACGAAGCCGTAACCAACCAGGTCACCTAGCCCCGAATTCTACCTTACGGTTAACAAATTTGGAATACTCGACTCGTCACCAAGCAACTCGTTATTTTAAACCAAGGTCAGGTGACGAAGTCACACCTAAACTGGCCCACTCCTCTCCATATCCACGCCACACCAGCAGAAGGACTTTGGACGTCACAGATTAACGCACACATGTTTCTAATCCACGGAGCTTCAGTCACCCTGTGAGGGAGAATGTGGTCACTCTCCCAATCAAATGTAGCAAATGATGCTTTACTGTGGCAAATGATGCTTCCTGTGGCAAATCCTGTGGCAAATGATGCTTCATTTTTCTGATCTTAACGGGAAGCGCAGTAAAGCGACTGAGATACTAGAGCTTGGTCATTTGGGATAGAAACCTGCTTTCTGTAGTAAACATTTGCAAAAATAATAGTCCCTTCGAATATTTAACAAGTATAGGCCTCATTATCATGTCAGTCTCCTATTACATCAAATGAGATCAATTTTTATAAAAATTGTTCTACCTACTCGTATATTGCAAACTGAAGATTGACTTAAAAGATTGACCGTGTGTAAGTGTTAGGATTGACTTGTTCCGAGGAAAAACTCCCAGACTGGAAACTATCCACTATTGCACAGATGACAGAGGATGTTGGACTTCTACATGCATGTTTATCTGGATCTTAAGAATTTTTCCGAATTCTACCTTTGAGATACATTGACCACCATAATTAAAAATTCTTCCCAGAATGTATAACTCACTCTGTTGACACAGAAATCCCTTGCAACAGACTTAAAATGATAGGTTGTCCCCATTGCAAGAAATCAAATTGATAATAGGCTTTATTCACTTAATACAGGAAAAAATGAGAAAATTGACCACTTTGAAGGGTTGTCATATACAAAGCAAAAATAAGTCATCCACCTTATGTAGTAAAAGAATATCAATATTGATATAGAAAATTTATACCAGAAAAGCGTATTCTTCGGTTAACAGTAAAATCTCTGTCTTCAGTACGGAAAACTTCATGTTCAAATACACTTTGATGAACAACTGGGAAATGAGGGAATTTATTTGAGTTTTGAGGATATTTTCCCTGTTTACTATCTGAGCACGAGTAAATAAGGATTTGTGATAAGACAATTTCCCTCTCTAGAACCAAATAGGCAGAAAATGTTAAAAATGAAAGCCATTCAACGGTTTTCAGCTGTTAAACTATCTATTACACAATGTTGAAATAGTTATGTAGATTGCATCCTTTTGGAGTAATACTTTCAGCTAGAAAATATCGAATTTTAGCTTCAAATGACAGCAACTGACAATGGAAATTCAATTGATAATTACTGAAAAATACGCCCTAGTGACAACTGAAAAATAGGAACTGAAAGCTGATGTTAGATATTACTTATACACTATAACTAGGGTTCTAATAAATTTAAGTACTGTTATTACTGTAACTTAGATTCTACTTTTAATGAAAGATAAGAATATTTGACGAAAAACGCATAGGAAGCTAGCCAGTCGTAGACTGATCCAGTGACATCAACAGTGAACAAATGACTGCTTTCAAATCAATGGAAAAGTCATGTATTTTAGTTGTAGAGGACGCAGTGACATCAACAGTGAACAAATTACTGCTTTCAAATCAATGGAAAAGTCATATATTTTAGACGTAGAGGACGCAGTCACATCAACAGTGAATAAATGACTGCTTTCAAATCAATGGAAGAGTCATGTATTTTAGACGTAGAAGACGCAGTGACATCAACAGTGAACAAATGACTGCTTTCAAATCAATGGAAGAGTCATGCATTTTAGACGTAGAAGACGCAGATATACACAACAATTTGTAATATTCTTGTCCTGTAATGAAATAATATTATTGCAACTTTTAAAAAAATAAACTATATAAATAAAAAGCTTCGTAATTTCGAAACCTGAAAATATGAATCTTGAACTAGAATAAAAGTATGAAGAAAATTTTTTATGACATGTGGTAGTAAAATGTACCTTTTAAACTTATTCGGAGAAAGTCATTCAATCAAGTGGTCTTGCTTTCGGTTCAACAGCTCGTGGGTTCGAATCCTTCCTTGGACTTGCGTGTTTGTTGTGGTTAGGATTCCAGTTTAAATCGTAGGTCCTGGTTAATTATCCCACGGATGCAAAACATGATCGTTGTGAGTGAGAAACCAAACCACTCATTCAATAAAATTAGAAATGTTGCAGGAATGTATAATTATTTTTGTATTACCCATGATCCCCTTTTGTATTAGGAAGAATATAGTGTATTCGGTTGCTCTTAAAATAATTTCGTGGTGGGGGTGGGGGGTGGGGGGACTAATCCCCATCTGGCCTAGTGGAACTAGACCAGATCCATGAGATCATAGACAGCCAAAAAGTCCAAAAGCAGATGTGGACTTTTCACAACCTCCTCACGAGAAAACCCCAAGCACTTCAAGATGTGTTGCGGGCAAAACGGAGCATTGTCGCACTTGGGGCATGTTGGGTATTTTCTTTCACCGCCCTCAAAGATCATACACTTCAAGTGGCCAGTAGAAAGTCGAGACAGTGACCTCTGATATACTCTGAAGCCCTTAAATGATGAGATCCAAGGTAGAGTTCTACCCTTTTTTCCAAAATTTTTAAACATATTAAGAATGAGTTTGTTTCTCCAGACCGTGTCAAAAGCCCTGGATTTACCCTTTACCTTTATAATTTCGTTCTTCATGAAAATGAAAAACCTATAGCTAATAAATATTGTTTTGTGCATTGCATATGGTTCATTCCAGTTCCTATACCCTTTACCATCTTTCTGGCAGTAGCACAAATCCACACTCATATAGTGGTTGGTACAGGGAAGCATGCTGGTGCAATAACAACTAGTAAAAATTTAATCCAGGTGGGAAAAGAGAAATTTCTTTCCCAACAAACCCAATCTATATTATATGTATATCCTTCAAAAAATTCTAAATGGAATAGCCAATTTGAATATTTATTAACTATTTTTTAAATAAATTCATATAAAAACGTCAACTATCATTTTTCACAAACGAATTTGTAATTTACAAACGGAAAAAAACCAATCATATACCCAATTAAAACTAATTTTAAATGTCTTTAAAAACATTGGTAACTAAAATTTTGATGCAGATTAATAAATATCTTAACAGTCGAAGTCTGTTGAAATATATTTATTCCCATCCATAACAGATTGTCTTTCGCGAGAGTTTTTCATGAATATGGAAGTTATATACTATGACTTATTTAATAATCGTTCTTGTGCATGGTATCATTATCTTTCACAACATCTAGAGGACAGTTTAACAGTTGAAAACTAATTAGCTATTATTTCAAAGGTTTTCATTTCAACACATACACTGTATTTTAACATCCACCACATGTTTTTGCATTTAGTATGTTCACCTTTTCTATTTAAAAGTAGCATGAAAATAAACTATGTGAGAATTCCCAAACACCAACATCTTACAGAAACGCGAGCAGAAAGTGTTAGCTTTCTATCAGTTTTTGATAGTAAACAGTATAGTGACTGGTATCGAACCTTTAACCTTCCATCCTGAAGAATGCTCTCCTTTTACTAGACCCCAGTGAATCTGATAATGGAGGCATATCATGTACGATTTAAACTTTTAAATCACGATTATATTAAAATATTATTTATCTCCTTTATTTATCTTCAGTAGTGAAATATTATTTCATTAACATTAAAAAATATGTTTGATCAGACAGTTTTGTTATGGTATGTCTTCTTTTATTTTCCCGATATGTAAAGATGTATAACTCAATGATAAGCAAAAGAGATTCGTCCAGACAAAAGCTAAGGAGAATTTGTTCAATTCAAAGTTAATAACAAATCAATTCCATATGATTTGCTATTAACTTTGACTTCAACAAAGACATGTTCCACATTTATTTTTAAGACATATTATCGGGGTAATGATGTTGGTAAGAGGTAGGGAATGTTATCAAACTGGGAGACATTTCAAAGTCGTTTTATGTTCTAATTACACAGCTGAAAAAAATTCTGATTCTGCAATGTTGTAATGAAAAAAATATTTATCTATTTTTTCTCATCCACTTTGAAAATCTTCAAAATAAAATAATGTTTCAAATAATTATGTAATTTTAAAACAATAAAAATAACAAATTAATGATAGAGGAAACTTATTTAATTGTTTCAATTTCTGTACAATATAAGAATATTGAATGACAAAAATGTAAATGTTCTTTATACAAAAAATAAACATAGCAAATAACTTACAAAATATAAACAATAATATACAAAAAATAAATGGTTCTTTATTTATTTTTTGAAACCATATTAGCACTTATTATTACTTTTATATTTGACATCTACTAAATTACCAACATTATACTAATGAAACTTTATTTAAAGCTTTTAAAGTTTCTTTGTTGAATTTTTTATATTTATTACATTATAAATATTCATAACTAATAATAACTTTGATGATTTTCATTAATTAAACTTTATCAAAGGCGTATTTTCTGACAAATGTTTGATTTTTACACTACTTTGCTTGAAACACATACACATATATATAACTGTTGTCAATTTTTACAATAAAACATAAAATTGATACTGAAATTATGAAGCTTAATATTCAAATATGTGTAGCAAAACAAGGAGGGACACCCATGTAATATAAGAAATAAGCTAATTATTAAAAACATAATAGTCACATCAAAAGTAACTAACTTGTTAATATTAATAAATTAAAGAGGCAAATTATTTTGCTTAAAAATATATACCTTCTCTGTGCTTCTATTCAAAATTGAAAATGGAAAAACACGTATTTAAAATTTAATTTCACTTTATTAGTAAAAAATAAACATTACTAAATTTGATAATATATTTGAAAGAGGATTTCATTATAAATTTTAAATATTGACAAACTTAGATAATTCTTTAAAAAATTTCGTTCTAAGGATTTCTGTACAAAGTAATTAGTTAAATCTCGAAAACTTTTCATTGAGAAATTTTCACATGCAAGTCTAACTTACAATTTTATTTAGAAATATTTTGAGAAAAGAATTTTTTTATAAAATAGGCTATATTTTCAAACATAAAGTTTTCTTTATTTGTCAGTTTTCTCAAATTAAATTATTTTCTATGTTCTAAAAATTAATTGCTGATTTTTTATTAAATTCTTTTCGCATATATTTGTTTTCTATATCTCAATTCTGCTTTTAATAAATTAGACTCTTATTCTGGAATAAATTTCTGATAAATTTTATGTTCAGTAATTAATGTTAGAAGATAAATAATTTATAAATAATTAGACAGAAAATGTTAAATGTAATTAATTTTACCAATGTTTCTAGAAAATTTTAATTTGGTAAAAATTTTTATCGATATTTATTTTTTTTATAAACTGAAATAAAGTAATTTTGAAACATTTTTATCGTATTTTTTCTCTTGTTTGGAAGTTATAGTTTCAAGTATATTCATTTTAATACTTTTTACGATTTTTTATGTATATTATATAAGTTTTTTAACTTTAAATACTTTAGAATAGAAATTTTTATTACCTTGTGTTTAATTTTCCCATTTGCCATGTGTGTTCATTCAATGATTATTTTTAAATAAATCATTTTTAGAATTGTAAATCAAATTTTATTGTAAAATTATATAAATGTTATAAATTGATTTATCTATTTTTGACGATACGTTTAAACTAATTTATAACAAAAATTTATAGTTAAGTTACTATCATTTTACTTTTTTTTGCAGTAGTGTTTATTTTTGCATTATTTATGTACGAATCAATCAAAACTGATTACTCTAACGGTGTTTGATTTTAATCTAAAAACATTCAGCTGCAAATGAACGAAAATATATCAAAATGTTGTTACCAACATTAGAAGTAACCACTTGTTCGTTTGTCATTTCCTATGACATATTTTCATTTGATGTATTAGCATTGGAAAAGAATGCTATTTCAAGGTTACATAATATTTTTCAAAATATTTTCCATATTAAGCTGAAATATTTATTTGATGAAAAAAAGAAATTTTATTATCATACACATTACCGATATCTAGTGAATCAAATTTAATTATTTTAACAAATAATTTGCATTCATTCTATTTTAATGGCAACCTTTTTTCTTGAAGAATTAATTCTTTAATAAATTTTAAGTAACGGAAAAGTTATCAGATATATTACTATTAATCTTCTTAATAAGAATTGAGAACATTTATGGTATTAAGAAATTTCTATGAAAAGGAATTGATCACTTTCTAATTAAACTTATTAAAGGTTGATTAAATTGCATCAATTTTGATTGGTGTATTTTTCATTTTATACAGAACACATCTACCAAAATTAAGTGGAACTTTTACAAATATGGAATGGAATCGGCAATTGTAAATTAAATTCTCAATTTATCGATAACAGCATTTATAACTAACGATAAAAATGTCATCAATAAATTTTTTTTTGGTGATAACCATAAAATGTGTAAAAACAGCTTGTGTACAGTCATTTTATCACACTCAGGATAATAAATGAAAATCAACAATAATTAATCTCCAAGAACAATAAAATCATAAAAACAAATCTCAAACTTGTTATCCATTGAAAAATAAAATAAAATACTTTAAATGCATAAAATTCAAAAACAAAAATGGCTAATTCCTTGTTTTGTTATCTCCTAATGTCTGCAAATTTTATTAAAATGAATGAAAGTTTTATAAGTTATTAAAAAATTGTTCTCTTGTACAATCAACTCCCTCTTAAATAAAAGTTTTCATAAACTTTTCTGATCAAATTAGCAAACAAAACTTTTAAAATTGATTTATTAATAACATTGATTATTTCAGATTTATCTTTTTGGGTTCAATCGTTAATTTTAGCAATTAAAAATTATTTTGCGGTAAAATCTCTACTGTCTCTTAAACAAGAATTTTCCTATATTTTTAGATCGTATTCATGAACTAAAATTTTTAAAATTAATGTATTAATTACACTGATTACCTCAGCTTTTGCCTTCTGGATTCAATAGATTTGGTTTTAAGTTCTTTACGTGGTAGTTATAATGATAGTTAACATAAATAAAAATTCTGTAAAGGTAGCTAGCTTTGGTGATTTATCGTTATGATTTGTCACGTTTTGTGAAATTTGAAGAAAATTTCTTAGAATTTGAAGAAAACTAAGAAAATTGTGTCCACCTTAATCTATGACTTCCAAAATTCTTCCGCTGGTGTGGGTGAGATGTGAGCTCAGGTGTGACCTCGTCGTCTGACGGGAGATCAAAATTACGAGGCATTTGGTTATGGGGGAATATTCCAAAACATTAAATTTCAGGTAATGTCAGGGTCTCACCCTCTCCACTATGTATGTGCACAGAAAATTTTTTAAATAATCTATATTCGCAATCGAGTGACACAACAGCAAAATCCAACCATTTATATCAACAATATCTGAAAATCCTCACTGAAAATATCGCCAAACCTATAATTTTTCATTTTTGTTGAACCTAGGCACTATTTATTCTATGAACATTTTACTTTTTTGTGAAATTTAATGAAACAATATTCTTCGATTTTTACAACTATCAGAAATTTCGGTTGGCCTATACTTTAGTAAAACTTTTAGTTTCTCACCAATCTGGTGACATATTGTTAGTGATGTTGGTTTATTTTTGGCATTCTGGATCTCGTTTCTGTTTTGATAAGTTTGGTAAGTCGATATTTTGTTTTTTACTCTACACATTTCTATCGATTTACCGATGCAATTGATGATTTTAAGAAAAATATTAAATTTATGTTTAAACACCATTGTAGTTGTGTAATTCTTTTAATTTTGATGTATCACACTTACTTTCGACACCATTTTATTTCAAACACATAAGAAAACACGTTAGTTTATACTCATGCACTAGTACAAAATAGTTGCTTCCTTAAAAATGTCCTATTTTAATTTTTTTTAAAAAAGTGTAAAATTTGTATAATTATTTTACTTGTGATTTATGCTATCGTGTTTTGAGCACCATCTTGTTCTTCAAACATATATGAAAACACTTTCCGAGGAAAAAAATCGCCAACTTTCGTCAAAGGGACAACCTAAAGTACATTTTCTCAAAATTTTCTTAAATGGAAATTTAAATACAATAGACCAATTTCTTTTGCTTGTTTTGATATCATTCATTTATTTGGCTTGATGAATACTTACAGATCATTTTCTTTTTCAGTTTTAGAACTGGTTCAAAATCGATTCCATGTATCCACAGTGGGCGGTTGCGATAACGAAGGATTCGAAAACGACCAACCACCACCACCTCAACATCCTTCGTCCCCTGGTGCAGAGACTAAATCTCATGGACGAATTAGCATCCCCAACATTATCAACAACATGGTCGCAAGAAGGGCTTCCATGCCTAGAAGAACTGCATCCATGAATTTGCAAGTGAACGATGCAAACGAAGGTAAATTAGTTTTCCCGTCATGCAGCAAAATGGTTTAGTTATTGACTAACTACATTATAACAATATTTACTGCTGCATCACGCGATATCTCCCAATCACCACATTCTACAATACTTACATTACACAAATTAACTACTGCGTCATATAACATCCAACAATTCATTTCATCAATTGAAGGTCAGGTTTTAAATCTTTGACTATAAATTGATTGCTACATAAACAATCGTATTATAACCAATGGGTGATGTTTTCCTTCTTTGTACCAACCGGAGACAGGCAGTCTAGTAAAATCTATTACATTTTAGTACATAACATAAAAATGATTAAGATTCCTATATTAATACCGGGCATTAAAAAGGCATTATTTTTGTAATGTAAATGTGTAATAAATTGTCGCGCATACATGAAAACATCATAAAATTTTGATATTTTATGATGCACAACGTTTATTTTTATGTTCAGTGAGAAAAATATTAGAATGATCACTAAACATAAAATCTAATCAAACATATTAAGAGCTAAAATAGTAAATGTTAGTAACTGTTGCCTAGAAGATACTTTAAAATATTATTAAACAAAAATGCACTATTCATTTTATTCTTTGTGACAACACATTACGTAAAACAACTTTGAAAGTACCATAAATATATATGTTTAAATTGCAAGGCCATTAACGTTTATGTGCATAATGTATCAATTTCTTTCCATGAAATATAATAAAAAAGTATTATTTATCGTAATAATTATAATAAACTTCAAATTATATAGTTTCTCGACCTAATATATCATGTCCTTGATTTCTATATTACGCAGCTATAATAGAATCTAAATAAATAAAGTCTTGTAATTCAATGAAAGTTTCTTGTCAAGGACATTTTATCTAACTATTCTTCCTATTTTCGTGTGTCATATGATTGAAAATAATTTTCACATATAATTCTTCACATAATAATCTTCACATATAATACATTCACAGATAATCCTTATATTAATTTTTGCACAACTAATTTATATAAATGTTTCCTATAGAAATGATATTTTGAGTAAAATGTTTTGTTGCCCTTGCCATTTTCTTTTAAAAATATAAGCCATTTTTATTATATAATTTACACAAAAACCAATAAATGAAATGGAATTTCAAACTGAGCTATACAATTAATTAATTTATATAATTACTACAATTAAAATTCTGTGGACAAATAAAATTAAAATTTAATATGTCAGATATTGAAATAAATATATAGCAACTTAATGTTTTAGATAAACTTTATATTTTGCGTGAGTACTATGTTATTAAAGAAACAAATCAAAAAAATAAAAAATATAAATTTTAACCAAAAAGATATTTGTATTAGTAGTTAAAAAATATGTAAGCTGAAAAAGCTACTCCAAGAAATAAATGTCAAGCTAAAGTATAAGCCAAAATATAATATTAAATCAAAAATTTTGGATTCTTTTATTTTGGTTTGGTATTTTTAGTTTGGCTTTAGTGCCAATGTATTTGACATCCCCAGAAGAAGCTGGCCATGTTGGTACTTCATTCCATTTTGCTTTTTTTATGTTATGTTAAAATTTTTAAACTATCTATTGAACAAATCTTCCATCTATTTACTATATTTCGTATTTTAAATTTTATTCTCCATTTAGTATTTGATTATTATTCTCCATTTGGTATTAGATTAGTTTTATAAAAATTTTCTATTAATTATATTTTAGTAAGTTGCTTTCGCGCTGAATGTATTGCTAAGCAGATGATTTTTAAATGCATTCTTGTGTATCTTTCATTTTTATCCCTAATCATGCTTTATATATATGTATACACTGCTGGACAATTGCTAAGGACGGATAACACTATCATCCATAAAAACCACAAAATGAAAGGAAGCAAAATGTGGAAAATTAGAATAAATGCGGGATATAGTAAGAAGAAGTATGCGTAGCAAATTTTTTTTCCACGTCTGTTCATCATGTGATAGCGTTCATAAGAGTTTTAAAGGCTTTGACGCGTGTCGACAATTGTTGTTTCAAGTCAAAGTTTTACAGGAAAGATTTAATAGACGAACTTGAAATTTTCGGCATGTCTTCCCGACATCACTTAGATGATTTTATGCATGGCCGAATTATTGGAAAGATCGAAGAAGGGCGAAAAATAACAGATGTTGCCAGGGAATTCGACATCGCTCATAGCGTTGTTTCACGGCTGTGGAAGTCATTTAAAACTACTGGAATGTGTAGTAGACGGCACGGGGGAGGTCGTGTTAGAAGTACGAAGCCTGCAAAAGACAGATATATCGTCCTATCAGCAAAAAGGAACAGGCGCATCACAGCTCAGCAGGTGGCAAATCAGTTTCTTGCTGCCTCAGGAAAGCAGATCTCCCGAAAAACTGTTGCCAGACGTTTGAGGGGAGGAGGACTATACGTCCGGAGACCTGTTGTGTGTGTCCCATCGACCAGACAGCACCGTACTGCCCGTTTGCAATGGTGTAGTGAGCATCGCAATTGGACTAAACAGGACTGGGCATGCGTACTATTCTCAGATGAGAATAGGTTCAGTCTGTCATCGGATTGTAGACGCCAACTGATCTGGCGCGAGAGTGGTACTGCTTATCGTCCAGAAAATATCCAGGTAAGGGACCGATATTCGACATGCAGTGTCATGGTGTGGGCCGACATCATGATCAATGTCCGCATGCTCCTACACGTGGTTGCGAATGGGACTATGACGGGCCAACGATACATTAATGAAGTTTTACTTCCTGATGTTCGTCTTTTCCGTGGTGCTGTCGGTGATAAATTTGTTTTATGGATGACAACGCAAAATGAGGCAATTTATCCCCATCAAACACTCGCTGTTCAGGATTGTCTAGACAGCGAGAGTATTCAATGCCTTGTATGGCCATCACGTTCTCCAGATCTAAACCCCAATGAAAGTGTGTGGGATGCTTTGGGGAGGCAAGTTGCTGGTCGAAACTACCCTCCAACAAACAAGAATACCCTCATCCGTGCACTCCCTTAAGAATGGGATAAATTGCCTCAACAGCTGTTGGATAATGTTGTGCAAAGTATGATACGACGAGTGGAATGTTGCATAACACTCCACGGTGGACATATCCCGTACTGATAGCTTTCTTCAAGGTGCCTGCTGACTTTTAGATGCATTGTTCCATTTTTTCGTATGCAGCATCAAATGAACATTTTTTTCTTTCAGATGTTTCACAGCTTTTGTATTTTCCAGAACAATAAATATTCTTTATTCTAATGTCTGATGAGTGTGGCTACTATATTTTATCCTACTAGGCCTCATGTCTCGCTTAATATTACGCTACATTGCAATTTGTGATCCGTCCTTATCAATTGTCCAGCAGTGTGTATATATATATATATATATATATATATATATATATATATATATATATATATATATATATATATATATATATATATATATATATATATATATATATATATATATATATATATATATATATATATATATATAAGAATGCATATTTCAAGAATCTAAATCACTAGAATTCAATGGAATATTCATGATTCAAGAAGTACCTCCAAATTTTTTTGTTCTCTTAAAATTTAATGAATCATTATTCTTTGTTTTCAATTAATTAGTTAAACTTGAAATATATTCTAATATTTTGTACGTTAGGATCTCCATATATTGGTAGTAAAATGCATTGTTCATGTCTCTGAAAAATAAGAATTTCGATCCAAAATAACTGTATAATGGTTAAGTTAATGACTTTAATAGACTTCAACTTGTTTCGTCATGATTTCTCCCCTAAGGCAAAATATGCAATTTTTATGACTAAGGTGCCAGTTCGGATGTCGATTTCATTACTTACGAATGCTAAAAATTCTAATAATGCCCGTTTTATTTAATCAATTCATGTAAACAAAACGAGGAAATAACAAAATAATGTGCAATACCATAAAACAAATTAATAAAAAGCGCGATTAAATCCAGTTTTTTATACATTTTTTGTGTAAATGTAATACGTACATAAAGACAAATTTTTGTATATATCCTGAATCTAAATGCAGTTGTTTTTAATAACATTTATTTAGTTGTTTTTGTATTATTTTGTTCTTATATTAATTGTTTTTGTTAGACATTTTTATTATTTTTTTGTAGAAACCAACATCATGTCTTTCTTATTGTAAAATGACATATCCTCATTAATTTGGTATTAGTAAACAAAATTATATCGGATATTTTCAAAAAAATTTTTTCTACTCTTAAAAGCAAAAAATTTCAAAACTACTCCTGTTTGCTAGTAAATTTCCTTTATATGTGCAGAAAAATAGGCACAGGTGCCCTATAATTCATGATTCCAAATTCTGAATTTTTTTAGCGATGAAGAAATGTTGCCAAGATGACGTATCGTGACATGCACTATGACATAAATGTTAGGGTTACCAAAATAGAATTTTCTGCATAATTCTTATGTCTCCATATCTATGACGTAATAAATATGATATTGCCAGATATATAAGACAATTCACCAAAAAATCACCAATCTCAGAATTTGGCATAATGCATTATATGGCACCTATGCCGAAAAATATGCACAAGAAAAAAAATAAAAGATGGAATAATTTTATAATCACATAGACAGATAGGTTTTTGCAATAATTCGTAGTTATGTATTTCTGCTACTAAAGTCGCTTAACTTAGCCACCTAAATTTGAATTACAGTCAAGTGACTGCATTGACCTCTGAGTTGGTTTTCTTTAGTTTACTTTATGTGATGTTACCCTGACGAAAGTATATTTAAACCAATAAGACTTTAAAAGAGGTCAAAGGCATTTCATTTCAATGTTTACGACTATGTCAAATATATAATTATCTACTAATAGGTCAGAAGAAGACTTTTCCTTCCTGGCAATACATAATAAGACTCAAAAACTTTCACTCTCAACTTCAAACTTCTGCTCCATAGAAATAGAGGAAATGAATTTTAATTGTGTAAAAACATATGCCCACATGCTGGATAATAGCTTGAATTCACTAGAAGCAGATAATTTTAATAACTATTTTTAAATATGCTAAAATATCTAAAGCTTGACTTCTTTAAACTAAATTCATCTCAGAACACATTACATATTTATTCTTCTAAGTTCTCTCCATCAATCATTAATTACAAATTCTTTTTTAAAATTAAGTAATAATGCATTTAATTAAAATTATTGTTGTTTTTATTTACAAAAATTTTAGTGTTACTATTTATAAATAATGATTATATTATTAATAATAGCACAATAATTTTTTATAAATAATAATATTTCCGCACAATTACTTAAATTCAGTGTAAAAAGTATGCATGCCAATTCATTTTTATGTATATTTCTGATTTATATATTTATGTGGTTACATTATAATTCACTGTACATAATACAAAATGTTTCTGATAGAAGTTACTTTATAATTATTAGTATTGTATTTTTTGTTACCGACGTCATTATTTGGCCACGACTTCCCTTTCAAGTAGGACTTGCAATTCAATTTGAAAGGGATTCCAATCACTACAAATATACGTAAATTAGGTGAGGTTCGAACTCTTGAGATGTTTAATTTGTGGACTGGCTGGCGACCTAAGGCTGTTTTACGACATTTAAAGTCCACCACATTATTAACTTCCGCATGGACACACCGATTCACCTTGGAAAACTCTCAAACACCCTTCCCAACAAACACGAATGTCGAAAGCAGAAGTAGAACATCTATATCCCATCATCCAACAGTGGCTGGGATTGAACCCAGTGCCTTTTACTCTGAAGAGCAATGAGAACTTGGCTATGGTGAGGATAGCTGTTTAATTGTTGGTCAGCTGTCAACTGAGTCATTCTATTGATAGAACAGCCTATAGGGAAAAATATATCTCTAAGTGTGGTCATTATCAGGACACTTATTATAATGATACAGAAGTAAATTCAATTATAAAACAGTAAATAATTAATAAATGAATTAAAATGATATTTTTCATAGTAAAAAAAGAAAATGAATCAGGAAAAGTTTAAAAAAGCAATAAATGCACTAAAGCAAGCAATAACAAAAATTTAATGCTGAAACAATTCCCAAAGAAATGTATAAGAAATTTGAACGATGAATAATTGTACATCTTTCATCGTTTCCTTATATAATTTTCTGTGGAAAAAATCATTTTAATTATTTGCATTTTTACAGCATTAGTAAAAAATGTGTATGCTTTGAAATTTATGTAAAAAATGCAATACAGTTTTGACTACATATTTCTATCAATTGAAGATGATAAATACAGATTACAGTCTTGCATTTCTGATTTACAATCATTCGACGAAGTTGACACCTGAGTAAATAAGTAAAGTGAGAATTTTTTAATTAACTTCTTCCAAAACTGTACCATGTAATCGGGTTGTTATCACATGATTTCATGATTTGTTATAGTTTTCTAAAAAGAAAAATTATAGTTTCTTTAAGGTAAATCATTAAATCACCACATGAATTATCTAAAACTTAATGCAATATTTTCTGCCACTATCTAACATTGAAACACTACAAAAAATACTTAAAAACTATAATTTAATGTTTTTTGACAATTTATATTTTAAAAGCAATATTATATCAATATATTCATCCGTTGTGAATTAATGTGTATGCTTATAAAGATGTTTTTATTGATAAGTATATATCATAAAATTATAACGCATTAGTGAAAACGAATTCCATTCAGTTGAAAATAAAGTTTTTAATATGGTGAGGTAAAAGTTTTTAATATGGTGTAAAAAGTTTTTAATATGGTGAGGTATTTTACTGTTAGGAATGTAAGATTGTTTTATTTTGTTTTTATTGAATTCATCTATTTATTGCTGTAACATTTGAAAGGGATTTTATAGCTGACTTTAATTTTTATAGCAACATTACCTTCATTTTTATAGATTTCAACCTTCCATAAAAAATTGTACGAAATGCTATTGCACCTTTAATTCCTGTAAAATGTTATCACTTTTATGAGAGTTGACTTAGTTAATCTTTTGGAATCATTGAGAAAACTATAACCTAGAAAATATATTGGAAACGTTTGCAGAAGAAAGTTTGGTAATCAAAATTAGAATTTGACTCGAAGTATAATTTGAGCGTTTTCAGTTTGAACATAAAAATAAAACAATTTATTAATAAAATTTTAAAGCTACGAGTAAAATTTAAAATTCTTGTTTTGATTTACAAACAATTAGTATTTTTAGCATTTAGAGGAAATTTTTTAGTTTTTCATTTCAATGATAATTCGATTTTTTAGATAATACGTTATTTCTAAGACAAAAACTTTAAAATTTATATGAACTCACACAGCATTAAAAGAGTTCGGTGTAATATTGGCAATCCATTTATTTGGCGAAAAGTTTGGCGATATATCTTGGCAATAAAATTTAATTTCTAGTAACTCTGGGAACTCTATCGTTGAATAGCTTTTGTTTAGCAGCCATCTTGTTATTCACATCTTGGCGCCTATCTTGGCTTCAAAAATACCACTAAACAAATGAAGGGGCACCTGATTGTAAACTTTTAGCCATTAAAATTATTGACACAGCTGCCGTTAAATCCATAATTCCAAATTCTGAGATTGGTTATATTTTGGCGCATTTTCCTATGTATCTGGCAACCTGGTTTTTATTACATCATAGATATGAAGACCTATAGGAACTATGCAGAAAATTCTATTTTGGTAACCCTGATATTTACGTCATCGCGCACGTCACGATACATCATCTTGGCAACATATCTTCATTGCCAAAAAAATTCTGAATTTGGAATCATGGATTATACGGCACCTGTGCCAAATAATTAAAAACTTTTCATGAGCTTCATTCTAAAATTTATTTGATAAAAATATCCGAAGATGTCAACTTATAGTTTCGAGTATAATTCAAATGACGATGTCTACATTTGAGTTGGCTTTATTCTCATAAGTATTCCACTTCTTTTCACATTTTCAAATTAAAATACTTTTCTACCATAAAATCAAAAATACGATTTTATCGTGCAAAGAAAGATGAGCTACTTTTGTTTTATAAAAAGAGATATCATGAATTATATTATTTAAAGGAAAAACTTTCTATCTAGAGGTCTAGAATGTATATAGAATTAGTCACAGTTGATAACTGTCACCCAAAATGCAACACTTTGAATGAAGTATCCAAATCAAGTGAAATTTATATACTGCGTTTGCGGCGATAAGATTTATGTGATGTGCTTTGCAGAGCATTCGCACATCAAAGAAGACTGTATGCTACCATCAAACGCTGTATAAAAGAAGAAGAGATTAGCGATTCACATTTGTTTTAAATGCCATAAAATAGTAATATCAGCACTATTTTTTTATCTAATTTGAAACTTATAATAGAATGATGTATGAATACTATTTCATTATGTATATAACTTTCAAACACCAAACATGATTTTATCCTTCAATATACAGTAGCAGATAAACATGTGAAAGAACTAACTCGAAATCTTCGAAAAAAATTTTATTTTACTTTTGCCTTATAAGGCTAACTGTTAAAAACAATGTTCATTTCAGAAAAATCTGTAGTTTTCTTTCAAAAATTGTGACGTTTAGCTTATAGATATCTGATGATACTATTGTTATCTAATAATATTATAGTTATTCCAAATTAAATATAAACTGTTTATTTACTGAAAACTTTCTTGCCATTTTTAATAAACATAATAATAATTCACAAAATGTTCATCTCACTGTTAATCCTTGAAAACATCTGCTAGGCATCAACCCCTGTCTTCCAACTTATCTAGCTTTCAATTGCTTTGTGATAAATCTTTATAGCTTTAGATGTAAATAGGTTCGTAAATATTTGGTACAAGTTTGTTTCTTTGGTCAAGGATTTTCAATGAAAATAATTATCCTGTAAGTGGAAGTGATAATTTGATGGGCAGGTGATCAAGAAAAAGGGCACAAATTCTCCCAACCATTTCATTATGTGGTATCTGGCGCTATGCTGAACATGCGACCGAAGGTTATCATGTCTGAAGAATACATCTTTTCGATTAACTAATGCTGGTTTTTTCTATTACAATGTCTATTCTTGACGTCTAGTGTTCTAGTAATCAGCAGAGTTCAGTTTTGGTATTCTAGTAATCAGCATAGTTTTCGTGTTCTAGAAATCAACAGAGTTCAGTTTTGGTGTTTTAGGAATCAGCAGACTTCAGTTTTCGTGTTCTAATAATCAGCAGAGTTCAGTTTTCATGTTCTAGTAATCAGCAGAGTTCAGTTTTGGTGTTCTAGTAATCAGCATAGTTTTCGTGTTCTAGAAATCAACAGAGTTCAGTTTTGGTGTTTTAGGAATCAGCAGACTTCAGTTTTCGTGTTCTAATAATCAGCAGAGTTCAGTTTTCATGTTCTAGTAATCAGCAGAGTTCAGTTTTGGTGTTCTAGTAATCAGCATAGTTTTCGTGTTCTAGAAATCAACAGAGTTCAGTTTTGGTGTTTTAGGAATCAGCAGACTTCAGTTTTCATGTTCTAATAATCAGCAGAGTTCAGTTTTCATGTTCTAGTAATCAGCTGAGTTCACTTTTGGTGTTCTAACAGGAATCATTATCATATCACTGTGTTACTCACGGCTCACAAAAACTTGCAAAATTTTTCAATATACAACGAATGATTTTGTAACTTCTTGTTTATCTGATGATGGTTTCTGAAACTGATTTTTTGGGGCAAAAAATGATCAGAGAGTTGATAAACAAACAAACATGGCTCTAACTTTTTCTGCTAAATTAAATTACAACCCTTTCATCATAGCATTCTCCTTATTTTTCCTGATATTTCCTTAATACTCATTGATATATGTTTTATCAGTTATTAAATTCAATTTGAACCATTTTGAATTTGTAAAGTGCAAACCTTTCGCAAACAGTGTATTTTATAAACAACTAGTATGAACCAGTGTATTTTGGAACACAAAGTATTGTGCAAAGTATAGAACATCATTTCAAAGATTCGAATGTTTCCCATAGAAAAAGAAAACTGTATCACAAGAAAACTGCTGATATAATTAATTACCTAAATACGTGGTCTAAAAATGTTGAAAAGTTCTGACAAGTCATATTTATTATCTGCAGGATGAGACAATGTCAGCTTTCTAATATTGAGTCGTCATGGACTGTATCCTCTTCCTAATCCGGATGATGACTTTGATAACATCAAGACATAGAGAAAATGCTGCACCAAGAATAAACCAATCATTCTTTCTGCTTTCTTTCTTCATAAGAGGAATGATTCATTTCTAACTTTCGTAAATTGTCAAGAAAAGTGATTATTTTCATTTGCTTCTTTTTAATTTTAAAATTTTCTTTCTCGAACTACTTCTGGCAAAGAGATTTTTTATTTCGTTCGGGGCCACCAAGTGTTTCAACAAATATTTGCAAATGCAGCTTAATCAATAACAGTTACACTTTCTGCTTGTAACAGGTATAAAATTTTAAGCACGACAGAGTAACAGGTAAAAATAAAAGCACGACATAATAAACAATACATCAAGGTAAAGTTATTTTTCTCTGTACTGTAATATTTTCAAGGATAGAAAGACTATATTTATTATGATATAATATTTCACCGGTGAATGAAATGTGTTTGTTTTAGATAACAGGAATTTTCAGCTGTGTTTATAGCAATGACATTTTTAGTGTCTTTTATAAGCAACATATTTACAGTTTCATTCCTATAAATATGTTTTTTGTATTAATAAACTAAATGTTCTAGATGTTATAATTGTTTGTTTTATGTATGTTTTTAACTGGAAATTTTTTTAACACATAAGAAATGAATTTGGGAATGTTAACTTTTGAATACTCGAACAGCACCTGTATAGTTATACTACATTCAAGAGAACGGTTATTGAAATGCCATATTTGAGAGTACGGTTGCAGTTATGCCACATTCGAGAATTCAGTTTAGTTTCACGAGATTATTTCAAGGAAATGCTCTGAAATAATTCTTTCATTTTGGCGCTCATTAACAACATAAAATAATTCCAAATACTTATAGAATTCTGATAAAGATATTATAATTTCTTCAAGAATTCTAAATACACCTTTCTTATTTCGCTGGAGTAAAATGCCATGCTGAAATTAACTGATTAGCGCTCTGAAAATTCAACAGTTCTACGTTTTCACTCCTTTATCCAAGATGGTTGTTTTTAGTGATTCAGAGTCTGATTTAAACAATAAATTACTGTCGAGTCAGTCTTCATATGCCAAAATTATCACAATAAATAGCGAAAATAAAACCAAACAAAATAATTACAATTAGGAAAATAAAAATAGTAATGAAATGTTAGGCATTCCTAATTTTTATTTCTAGAATGTTAAGAATTTTGAACATTCTAGAGAGTTCAAAAGTGAAATGAAATATAAATGACTCCATCGGGATCTATAATAATTTATTAAAATAACATTAAGTGATAGCATAAAGTGATATCACAGTAAATAAATAATTCATCTGATAATATCAGATTACTTGAGGATGAAATTTACCTTATATATTTTTGAAGGAATAATTGTTTTGAAATGAAATTTTCCAAAAACAATCTCGACTATCTTAGAATAAGATAATTTGGAAATTTACTAAGTTAATGTAAAATGTATGAAGTTAATTATTTAATCTCGTAAAAGCATTATGTAAGCTGAAGAGAATACCATTATTTATAATGACAACCAGATGGGAAAAAAATTAAAATTCCAAATTCAAAAATATATCTTTTTATCACTTAACTAATTTTAAATTCTACTTAGTTAAAATGTATTAAAAATTAATATTACTTGTTGAATTATTTGAATTTAAAATTATTGATTAGTAAATCAATCTAAGTGAAATTTTCAGCATTATTCAAAATTTAGGGTTTTCACTGTTTACTATGTTTCACCATACAGTTTAATAATTGATATTAATAAGTATTAGGTCATATTAATGGGGCCGTGGTAGCTTAGTAGTTAGGGTATCGGCCTTCCATCCGGAAGGAGTGGGGTTCGATTCCCAATGCTGCCAAAGACCCACCGAGTACATGCGATATACGTGCTCGTTAAATCTGTGGAATAGAAAGTCCTATGGTCGGTGGTTCAGCAGTTACCATTGGGTGCAATGGTCTGGAGAAAATTTCCTACCCCTTCAGATCAATGTCAAAATTGAGAAATGAGTTTTATGGTGGTGCCATCTATCGGAAAATTCTCTTTTAATGCTAAATGATCAATATCTTAAGCGAATAATAAAATCTATTGTTGGCAATGGAACCACACTTTAATTGCTCAACATTTAAAAGAGTAATGATACGGCATATAAAGAATTTTCCAGCGTAAAAATACATATAAAGAAAATACATATAAATTTTCTAAATTATTATGGATAAACTAAAATTTAGTCAGTTGGTATTTAGAGATACAATCTTATAATAGATAAAAAAAAAGATAAGTCATACAACATGGTCATATTTAAATGTGTTAGTAATAAAAATAACGGAATAAATCCTAAAAAAACTGAATTTCCTTTAAATTTGTAATGTAAGGCTTTAATTATTGCAGATTTTTTCTCAAAAGGTCTACAAAGAAAAATTTCTAGAAAGGAAAGTCGAGCTAATTCCATCTTTATGGAAATATTCATGGACACTGACCAAAGCGTGGTGGACTACCAATTGGAAGCTGCACCACGACTGGAGAACTACACCAATTCCATGACTACTCACAAATATATGAAGAGGCCGTCCTTGGAAGCGCTACACCAGGCCATTCCGGTAAGTTGTTGAATGAATATTGTAAAATACACGAATGTTAGAATTTTACATGCAGAATCACAGAGTTTAGATGATGTCCTTAAATTAATGTAATGAATTACGCAGGATGCAGTAAATTTAATTCACTTTTCATTAGAACGCTAAAGTTAAGCCGTACTAATAGCATCTAGAGTAAGGCCCGCACTCTTTGAAATGAAAGGCTCTTGGTATAATACCTGTAACAGTTAACTAATAAGAAATTATTTTTCTGGTTCCAGCATGCACATCTATCAGGTAATTGTCAGGGATTTTCCCAGTGTCCTTCCTTTTGACACTTGTGTGTGACCAAATTATTATATATGGAGATTTCTCCGAGAAAGATTGTGGGTGTTCAAATGCCCAACAAGAATCTCGGCTATTAAGCAATCCATTACTCTGTGTCAAGGGTTTTCTAAGCAGCTAGAAAACCTTTGACACAGATTTCAGATGCATGGTAACACACTTACTTGTTACGCTAATATCCATTACGCTGTATTAAAGTTTACTATTTTCTGACAGTTTTCAGATACATGGTAAAACAATTTCTTACCACGTATGTCTTGGAGAACGTAATAACACTTTTTTTTATTACACTCTTATACATTACACTATATCAAAGGTTTACTGGTTGCTGTGAGTTTTCAAATGCATGGTAACACACTTTTTTCTTTAAATATACGTGGTTTGCTATTAGTTAAGATTTATCATTAGAAGAAGAAATATTTGACAGAAGTTAAAATTGCATTACAGTGATAAAATTGCATGTGGTTCAAACAATTCCTTGGTAAAATACCTTTCTATTGATGAGGACAGAAAAGTGCAATTTACCATTTGTTTACTTCTCACTTGCGTTTGGCTCAAAATAACAAGGCGTTTGTTTTGATGTGACTTGATTCATAAACCATTACTGTTTGGGATACAATCACTTCATTATGTAAGAAGAAAACCCAAATGTAGTTGTCACCATATACAATAATGTTCTTGAAAACTGTTTTCAATGTGATAAGCTGTCTGTCCCTTAAATATTTGTAGGACTTAACATCATTCCGGTGATTTAGAAAGAAAGTGAGTTCTTGCATACTGTCTGCATTACTTGATAGTTGTTCAATATTACGACGCATTTGATGACTTTTTAGAGTGGTGTTTAAGTTCTCGTCATAACCAATTTCAAGATATGGAGAGTACTGAGCGAAGGCTGTTATCTGTTGCTTATGGTAATAGAGAAAACTTAGAATTACAGAATTTTTTTCATTTGGTGATTTTTAAGCCAATAAGGGAAATCCTGCAAAACTCAGAGGGATTCTAAGAGAGAGTCAATATCCACTTGCTGGAATTGGTTGAATGGAGGATGTTTGTGCCGTCACTTGACCACGCTTGAATATTATAGCATTTAATTTGGTGGCATCATACCCCCGTTAGCTAGTCCCTGGGACAAAGTGTTCTTCTATATCATAATGCCTAAGGCTTTCGAAGATCTGTCGTGTTTGCTAAAGGCAACTAGGGCCCGTTAAAAGTGGGCGTGGTCGCAATGTTCTTCAAGTAAAATAATATCTCTGGGGGTGGCAGACCAAGTATCGTGGTTCTTTTGCTTGGTCCCTGCTTCTCCCGACTGCTTCTATCTAACTGGTAGAGTCCAACTCAAGGATAGTTACAGGGAAGCATGCTGGTGCAACAAGAGCATCATCATGCCCATATTGGAATTTCTTTCGAGCAGATGCAGCTACAATTGCGAAGATAAGTTTAAAAAGCTATTAACTAACAATGTATTTAGGCATGCCTAGAGAAAACTTATGATAGTATGAATATACCCCTAAGTACCAATAAAATTGTAAGATGATAAGAAAGTTTGCTGACACTTATTTTTGTAACCCTTTGGTGGAAAATATCCCTTTACTGACATAGATGACTTAGTACTTTAAAGCAAAATTTGTGGGAAATATTTGAGCATTATGAATTATTAAAATGTGAGGTAATATTATATCGACTTATTCACACGTAATACTTAGATATTTTTATATTTCCCTTTTCACCTACAATACATTTTCAGCTATTGATTTCTGCAGATAGAAAAATCAGCACAACCTATATCCTCGTACGTTTGAACCATGGGCATGTGAGAAGGTCAAAATCTGAGCAGGCAACTTTTCTCTACGCCTCACAAATAGAAAAACTTTACTACCCCCGACTTATTTTATTTACTCCAGTCACCATTAGTAAACATGACTCCGTCAGGTATAGAACTAATCACTGGTCACGAAAACGATGCCTTCGTAACCAAGTTATTGTGACTTGAATATTTTTTATACTTCTTCCCATACCATTCTCATAATGTCAGAATTTGTTTTTCAAAGTGTTTCAAATTCAACACCAACACCAGTTTCCTTAAATTCAACACAAAAAGGTCTTGCTCATTGCAGAAAGGCAGTCTGCAATGAGCAAAATCTTTTCGAAACAAATAAAATGTATGGTAAATATAGGGTTGATTTGATTATCAAAATCAAGTCTATATCTTCCATACATTTTACTTGTTTCTCTTGCATTCATTAAAATAAAAAGCTAAGTCGGCTATCTATTATGACAGAAACCGTTAATCACAGACAAACGTTTTCTAATTACTTCAAGGTGACGAATTCGACTTCCGAGCTTGTACTCCATTTTCTTTCTAATCTCCATGTCTAGGAATATACTAAACGAAGTCCCCGAGTCCATTTACTTTCAGAGAATCGAAAACAAGCGTAGGAGACCTATGTAGGTCCTCAAGAGACAACTCCAGGACTTAAGGATATGTGCCGGTGATGACGGTTCACTTTGACATTTAGGACAATTCGGACCTCTCTCGAATGTAAGTCCTTTCAGGTGTCCACTGAAGAATCAATCGGGGAGTTGTCTGAACATATCTATCGCAATCAAAAACAAGGGATATTCTAGGACAATCTGCTTGATACTAGGGATGACTCGGGGGAACGAGCCAAATATGCCTGTCAGCATGTCTTCTAATGGAATACAGTTCAAGATATGTCAGTGAATTGGTAGCTGGTAATGGTTCTTCAGATCCCTCTTTCTCCAGAACGTCTGCCATCTCATACCCCCGAATGTCAACATGCGAAGGAATCCACTGAAGGTGCACTTCACAAAGTTACGAGTCCTGATTCAGTTTGCTAAGAATTGCAATTCCGGTTCTATCACCAACTCTTCGCCACTTTAGAAGATATTGGATTGCGCTACGACTGTCAGTTAAAACCAAGCATCCTTTAGACTCCATTTTCTAAAGAGTACTAAACTATGAGAGTGACACTGAATGAGGCTAGCATTTAAATATATCCATAGGCTATCTCAGCACAATCATCTTTGACAGCGTAAAGCATCGAACCTGACTCCTTCAACGTGGAGAACATATGCTTCATGAAAAACAATATTACAGGAACGCTAACATTTGAAAAATCACTGACAAGAATAAGAAAAAAAACTATGCAACACAAAGGATAGGAGATAAACATAGGGACTATATCTTCGTCAGGAGGGAGGTGGTTAGCTATGAAAAATAAACACTCTTTACTGTCATGCACGAAGGACACATCTCTAAAAATCTTCTCGCAATTCAAACAAAGAATGTTTGAATTAAAAGAAAAAAGCACAAATATATTTAAATCAAAAATTAATGTAAGCAATATATCAAAGCAATGTAAGCAAATCCGTATGCTTTAACTGTGTATTTATTGTGTAGCGTACCGAGGTGGCAAGGCAATTGAAGACAATTTCAATTTAATTTAATTTATTGATAAGGATAAATTTTAAATATATATAATTTTTACTATTTACATGAATTTTAATGTAACTTTCAACTTAATAAACATGACAATGTTATTGGCGGACGTCGCCACAAGCGCACCTCCAGTGCGTTATTTCTCCGAGAACAATAACTCCATAATTAAAGTAAGCAAAAACAATATAATCAGAAGGGAGGAGGGTGGTAGAATCTAGTGCGCATGCGCAATACTGATCCTTGCCTTTAAAAGTTTTACAATTACTAAAACAAATAATTAATTATAAAACTTTATAAGCTTAACAACATAATTATAAAATAACATGAAAAATATATGTTACTTTTATTTTTGGTATAATATTTAAAAGAATGGAAATATTTTTCATTTTTGAAATTTAATATGATACAAAATAAGACAAAATGAATAAAGAGAAATGTTTGTAAAAATATTAACTGAAAATTTTCTATTTACAAATTCTTCTAAGAACATCAGCATTCTTATTCAAAACGCCTTTTCGATGGATTAATTCAAAATTAAAGGGTTTGCAATGCATTAACCTAGTGTTTGAAGTAGCATTGGAATTTAACCATACTAATGGGTTATGATCAGTTTCACTTCTAAATTTTTGTCCGTCTAAATAGCATTGTAACATTTTTACTGCCCAGACGATTGCAGTACATTCTTTCTCTGTGGTACAGTATTTTTTCTCTGTTTCAGTAAATTTCCTACTAAGGTATAAGATAGAATGTTCCTTTTCCTCTTCATCCAATTGAGAAAATACTACACCGATTCCTACATTTGGTGCATCAGTTTGCAATATGAATGCTTTTTTCATAGTCAGGAGCATATAATACTGGTTTGTCACTCAGTTTATTTTTCAGTTCTTTAAAATTTCATTTTGTCGGGTTGACATTCTACATGGTCTGGCACGTACTGGTTTATTGGAAATCAATTCGATATCGTGCTCTACAATATTTGTTAATCCAGGTTCATTCGAAAATATATCATATTATTTACATAGCAACTCACTTAAGATTCGAATCTGTTCCTTACTTAATCTCTCTTCTAAATTATTTTTTTGAATTAATTTAGAACAATTAAAAATATTTGGGTTGTTTTCAATAAATGGGAATTCAATTTCTAAATCTGGAGGATCTTTCATCTCATCTAACCTTAACAAGATTTATAACATTGGATCTACTGTAATAGGGCCTTAGTAAATTCACATGATAAATTAATGATTTCTCTTTCTTATTAGGCAAAGAGACAATATAGTTTAGTATCAGAGATTTTTCATTCAATTGTTCCTGGGTCATGTTATTGAACAGCTAATTTATTTGCAGGAGAAGGTGCTAAAGCAAGAACTTGGCTTCCTTCTTTAAATTCTCGTTTAACACTGTTTCTATCATAGTACGTTTTTCGCTTTACTTGACATTCTTCCATTTTTTCCACAGCTAAATTTTGACATCGTTTTAGTCGATTGATAATATTTAAAACATATTCAACAAAAGAATTTTGCTCTTCTTCAGGCTGTAACCAATGTTCATAAAGTAAGGTTATTGTTGTTCTTAAATTTTTTTCCATAAATTAATTCTGCAGGGCTGAATCCAGTTCACTCGTGAGTTATTAAAGCGAACAAATTTGCAGGAATATGCGGCTCCCAATCTGGGGGAGATTCTAAACATAATACTCTAAGAATTCTTTTGATAGTTCTGTGGAATCTTTCTACAGGATTGCTTTGTGGATGATACACCGAATTATGCATTATTTTTATTCCAAACCTCTCAAGAAATTCTATAGTTAAAGCACTCATAAACGAGGTTCCTTGATCATGTTGGATCTCTTTAGGAAATCCCATTCTGCTAAACATTTGAAGTAATGCATCAATCAACAACTGATGTGGATGATATATCTTCTAAGGCAACAGCATCTGGATATTTGGATGCAAGACACATAGCAGTAAGAATATATATTTTTCCTGAAGGTGTGACAGGCAAAGGACCTACAGCATCTATATTTATCTTTCTAAAAACTTCCGATATTATTGGTACTACTCTCATTGGAGCTTTTTTTCTCTCCTATTTTTCCGGCTCTTTGACAAAGATCACAGGACTTAAAAAATTCTTCTAATTCTTTGTAACAGTTTGGCCAGTAAAAATTTTGAGCTAGCCTGTCTTTTGTTTTAGTAACTTCAAGATGAGCAATGTACCTTCAAGACAAGCTATTTTGAGTTTTCCTTTGAACACCTTAGGAACAACTAATAAAAAATTTTCATGTCCAAATTTATCTACTTTTCTTTTAAGTAACAGTTCATTTTTTATTACATAATTTGTTTTGTTGACTTCTCCAGACTCAATATTGTCAGCTTGTTTAAACAAGGATTTGAGATCCTCACTTGTTTTTTGGCATTCTTTGAATTTTTCTTTATCAATCTTAAGTAAGGAAACTAAGGGATCATCAGACTGTTCTTCTGGTAAAACGGTTAATTCTTCCTTATCCACAACATCTTCATCGGAATTTGTTTTCAAATCTTCTACTGTTACATTTGAGTTCAACTCCTCTTCTATACGTTTCTGACTTCTAGTCTGCACATTATTTACCTCATCTATCAAATTCTTATTTTCCATCTTCTCTTCAATTAATAAGGCTGTTCGGTTTCCGAATAGGTATCTACCACGATCCAATTCATTTGCAATAATAGCAGCCTTTGTAATAACATTTCCCAATTCATATTCCAGCACAATTCGTGCAATTGGTAAACAAGTAGGATTCAAATTTAAGGGTTGTTGTACCCAAACATGTTCCCCAGTCCTATCATTAGGCAACACATACATCCTAATAACAATATCTATTGTAGCTCCAGTATCTCTTAAAATTTCACATTTAATTCCATTGACTTTCCAAATAATTGTATACGGTTTGAGTAATTCTGTAACCTTTTCTTCCTATCATTAGGCAACACATACATCCTAATAACAATATCTATTGTAGCTCCAGTATCTCTTAAAATTTCACATTTAATTCCATTGACTTTCCAAATAATTGTATACGGTTTGAGTAATTCTGTAACCTTTTCTTCCTATCATTAGGCAACACATACATCCTAATAACAATATCTATTGTAGCTCCAGTATCTCTTAAAATTTCACATTTAATTCCATTGACTTTCCAAATAATTGTATACGGTTTGAGTTATTCTGTAACCTTTTCTTCTCCCACGTTATTTATAGAATTAGGTGTCTGTCTTTTAATTAAAGGGCATTGTGAAAATGATCAGTAGAATTACATTCAAAACATTTCAATAGTCTTCTTTTTTCAAAACTTTTATCTTTAGATCCACCTTATGATCTTTCTTTTCTGTTTTAAATTTTTTATTCATATGATGATTATCACGTTTCACAAAATTGTGAGGTGGGCTATATAACCTATGATTTTGATGTTGAACAGTTTTATACTTTATAATTAACGTTGGGTTTAATAGTTTTCTTAATGTCTTCAAATTCTTCTAATTTCTCTGCTATATGAAGTGGATTGTTTATATTACTCCATTCATCTAAATAGAATTCTTTTAATTCTTGTGGAGATCTCTTTATAATCTGATCCGTTAGGATTAAATCACTTAACTTTTTAAAAGTATCAACTTTAAGTCTATTGGTCCATCCATAAAAATAATTATTAAGTTCATGATAATAACCTATCAAAGTAACATCCTTTTCATTTTGATGTTTTACAAACAATTGTCTGAACTTCTCTGGGGTCAATTTAAATCTTTTAAATAAAATTTCCTTTACATGATTATAATTCTGTGCTTCTTCTTCTGGTTCACGTGCAATAATTTGTGTGATTTCATACGGCAATAAGCCTAATAAATATGAAACCCACAAATTTTTAGGTATTGGGGCACGACGTACCTGACGTTCAAAAAGAATTAAATATAGACTAATATCTTCTTTTACATCATATCTATGAATCATTCCTTGAAGATCTTTACGAGAATGTTGCGCATCTTCACTGGGGGATCCATTTGTAAGTTTTAATTGAGCTTCTAATATCAGCTTTTTTAATTCATGTTCCCTTTCTACTTCTCTTCTTCGTTTCTCAGTGTCTATTTCAGTTTTCCTTCTCCGTTCTTCAGTGTCTATTTGAATATTCTCTTTCTCAATTTGTTCTTGTTTTTTTCTTTCTTCAATTATAGAAAGAAACAATTCTTTCACAAAACCCTATTCATAGTTAGGGCTTTTAATAATAGCTTGTTTAATAGATATACTAGATAAGTTTGATTCAACATTTACCTCGAGCTCCGAAGCTAAAAGTAACAAGTCCTGCTTTTTACCTTTTCCCAAGAATGACATAGTTAATGGTTAATCTAAGCCTAATTTAACTCGTTTTTAACAAAACCCAAATACTTAACTAACAATATTGATTATTTCAACTTCAAATGAAATTTTAATATTTAGCAAACTAATTTTTATTTTCAGTTGGAAAACAGAAGTAACCTACCATTATTATGCACACAAAATATATCAACATTTCTAAAACAATGAAATAATATTTGACTTAAAATATTTCTTGTATTATATTCAAACTAAAGATAAAATTTCAATACTTAATATAATAATTTTTGTTTCACTTTTGGAAACAGAAATGGTTTAAACATATCATATACCTCAAAAATCAATTTTTTCTCTTAGCAAATATTAATTCTACAAAAATTCGTGCAAGCTTTACTGTTCGTCTACGATACACTTAGCACATGACCTAGAAAAAAATTTGCATACAAGAATAATAACAATTTAAATATATGAGGTTCTAGAAATGAACAAATTCAGTATCAAAATTTAAGAACAATAGTATGCAAATATATAGATATGATATACATATACCAACTATTATATTTACTCAAACTTATATGTCAATAAAACGAAAATACTCTTAGGAGAGATATTTTCATTTTTATCACAAATCATATTTTCATCACAAATCAAAACTAAACAGGATAGGGTACCCAATAAAAAATAATTCTAATCAAATATTTCTGCAAATGTGCAAGAAATTTTAACTATTAATATATAAAAATAATGAAATTATAAATCATATACACAATATTATTGTACAAAACACTAATTTAAATATAAGAATGTTTGCACTAATCATTCAAAACGAAACTTCTTCACTGAGTTTAAAAAAAATAATTCACTTTTCTCAGTTATTTTTAAAACCCCAAAATAATTCTTATCAAATTATTTTAACAATTAAAAAGTGAAATAATTATATTTAAATATATATATTCACTTATTTTCGATTTTATAACATCATTGCATACGATTTCGAAATCTCACTTTCTTTTTCACTTAATTATTTGCTTTTCCTTTCTTTTTTTTTTCAAGATTTAACAGAGGAAAGAAAAAAAAAAAACACGCGCGCTCAACAGTTCTTGATTATCACACTTTTCTTGATTCCAGGAACAGGAATTTTCAAGCACACGATTCCCAAACGGTATATTTGGACAGGATGGATTCGAAAATCAGAAGTAGCGCAATATTTCTGAGATTCTCAACACAAGATTTCGGATGGAATTAAATCACAAACAGAAAGCTATTTTCTTTTTGTTCCAAGCTCTGGAATCAAAACAGCATATTTCTATTCCATTGGATGGAATAAAGCATAACAGAAAATACATCAAAATAGCAGGGTGCTATGGATTGAATTTATACTTCAAGCTGGAGGCTTCTTTTTCCAAGGGGAACTAACCGTTTTTCTTCTATTCCACTGGTGGGAATTTAACTGGAAACTTTCTTTTCCACTCCAAGATAGCGGGAAGCCATGTCTTCTGATTCCAAGGGTCGGAATTGAAACCACCAAATCAAACTCAACAAATATCAATGGCAGGTGGCTATCTATTTATCTTCTGTTGTCTGGATGACAACACTTCTCAGAAACATCTTTTACCCAGAATCACTCGTTAATTCTTGAGAATTATTCGGAACAGTTCCATCCGCACCAATGGCACCATTTAAAGCTATAGCGTACCGAGGTGGCAAGGCAATTGAAGATAATTTCAATTTAATTTAATTTAATTTATTGATAAAATGAATTTTAAATATATATAATTTTTACTATTTACATGAATTTTAATACAACTTTCAACTTAATAAACATGACAATGTTATTGGCGAACGCCGCCACTAGTGCAACTCCAGGGCGTTATCTCTCTGAGAACAAAAACTCCAAAACTAAAGTAAACAAAAACATTATAATCCTCCATGCGCTATACTGATCCTCGCCTTTTAGCTCGTTACAATTGCTTTATGTATATATATATATATATATATATATATATATATATATATATATAGCACAGGTGCCGTGATTCCAAATTCTGAATTTTTTTGACGATTAAGAAATGTTGCCAACATGACTGACGTATCGTGACTTGCGCGATGACGTAAATACTTGGGTTACCAAAATAGAATTTTCTGCGTAATTCTTATAGGTCTCTATATGTAAGACGTAATAAAAATGAGGTTGCCAGATACATAAAAAAATCCGCCAAGTTTCTGCATAAATTGCACTGTCAAAACGAGGGGACTTATTTATTCTAAATGTTCCAAGAAGTTCTGAAATCACAAAGCAAATCCGGTGCTATATAGAGAGGATAATGGTGTTTTAAATGTCAACCTTGCTACATAACCTTTATAAAAAATAGCAAGTAGTTGCATGAATTTAGCAGCTTTCATTCACAGAAATAAACAGCTGGGATTTTAGACACAATTCAAATTAAATTGCTATAATCTAATGAGAAAAGGCTTTCTTTCGTGTCAGAAAAGTAATGAATTAGGTAAATGACAAACTGACTATCTAAAAGAGCCTTCGCAGATTAGATATTCGAAGGCCCTAATGTCTTTCCATTAATGTGGCGAAGAAGTTTCTAGAAAATGTTAGATCATGTGTCGCTGTCTTTACAAGACTGAATCAAAATAAGAAGACTAAGGTTTGTACGCTTAACAAGGGAGAAATTCCATTGATCGGAAAAGAAAATGGTTCAAAGCAGAACATTTTCGCCAACAATAGAAATTTAATTATTCGAGTGCAATTGCCCGTCAGTAAAATGTTATTATATATTATTCAAATATTTTGACACAAGTGCCGTATAGTCCATGTTTCCAAATTCTGAATTTTTTGGCGATGAAGAAATGTTGCCAAGCTAACGTATTGTGACGTACGCGATAACAAATACTAGTGTTACCAAAGTAGAATTTTCTGCATAATTCTTATAGATTTCAGTATGTAAACGAGGTTGCCAGATACATAGAAAATCCGCCAAAAATCACTAATCTCAGAATTTGGCATCCTGGATTATACGACACCTGTGCGAATATTTTTTATTAAAATAATGAATTTGAAGTACTATGTTTATTTTTGCAAATGAATTTGTTGCAAATAATGTATGTTCTAAGACATTAATTTTAATATTTTTAATTATCATTATATTTTATTATTTATGAATATGTAATAGCGTATATTTTAAGGCGATTGGGGTCAATTTGGTCTAAGAGGATGGAATATATTTTACATATATATCAACTACTTTTAAGAGTAGAAAAAATTAACCTGAATAAAATCAAGTAAAAAGCAAAAATTATATAATAATTATTATAAAATAACAATTATATAATAATGGTTATTTTGCGATAGTACTGGGTATTACTGGAAAAATTATCATGTTTATATCAACTAACAAAAAATCAAATTTTTACTGCATTAATTATTTTGAATAGTTGAAATTGTTACATAGTAAGTAATTTGATATATGAAATCATTATTTCACATACATAAATGAGACTCGTATGGACTTTTTATCAAAAGCATCTTGTTCACCAAATTTATTATTCAATCACTTTGTTAATAATGTATAAGAAATACCTGTTATTTAGGAATGCCATCCTGCTTTGACTCCTGGAAAAGGGCAGTACACTGGTGCTATCAAATTTGGTTGGATCAAAGGGGTTTATGTGAGTATTTTAGTATTTCTCTAGATATATTATATGCAACAAAAACTGTAAACTCAAACACAACGCTTCATTAATTGTTAAAAAAATGTAAATTTCATATAAAATACATAAAAACATCTGTTTTATACTCCCTATTTTTTAGTTATTTTTATTGATGATATATATAATCCCTGTTCATGAAAGCAATATCTTACCTTATCAAGCCATTGTGACATTAATGTTTTTTATTTTTGAATTTGTTGAATTTTTGGACTAATTTTATTATTTTTCTAAGAATTTGTGGGTTTCTTATTACAATAAATAGTTCGAAAATATTAAGGATATTCAACATTTGTTTTGATAATTTTCAACTTATGTCAGTGAAGTACAATTTAAAACACTGTATTGAATACATATTTTCATTAGAATTCTGATGAGGGTAGTTCAAGTGAATTTTATTTTTTTTTACAGATCATAATAATTTTATGATTTTATTTATTCGTTTTTTATTATTAATATACTTATTTAGAAAAAAATTGTGAAGTAACATTTACATCAACTTGGCATATTTTTTTAATCGTAATCAAAAATATACGAAATGTTGCATCAGTATCTGGTATATATCTGATAGCAATGAGCAACAACAAGTTTAAAAGATTATTTTCTTCTAATTGATATATATTTTGGACGAAAAATATTATTTAAAATTAAAAACAGAGTTATTTTAAATTGAACTATCGTCACACATATGTCATGACGTATATAAGCGACTACTAAAACAAAAGTCGTCGCCAAAACAACTATCAGACTCCTCCATCACCGAAATTCTGATTTTGAATTTAAGGTAACACTACGAGTGCTGATAGTTTCCAACCAGTTATGCATAAGAAAATACATCATCCTTGATTACAAAATTTTTAATTTGTATAGCATTTTTTAATTTACAAACGAATAGAACATTTATAAATATTTCCATTTATAGATTAGTTTTTTCTCTATAAATTGAAATCCAGTTTTAGATATACAATATGATTTTGAGTACTTTTCTACGATGGATTCTTTTTCTCTTTTCTGATTTATAGCTTTTATTTTTCACTTTTTATTGAATGATTTGATCTTCGCATCCTATTTAATTTGTTAAGTGGAATTCAATACCCTGTTATTCACATTAAAAATTTTCATATGTTTAAGATTGCGAATTAATTTTTGTTTTTTATTCGCCAAATTCAGAATGTGCTTACAGGATATGTGTCCAACAATATTATAATTTTGTGTACAAATGCCTTTTTCGATTTTTACGTATTAATCCTCCGATCAATTTTTCCAAAATTATATCCCCAAAAGTATAAAAAAAAATCTGAGTTTTTTTAATGTGAGAGTTAAAAAACTGTATGGTTAATTTATATTTGTATTGAAACAATCATATTGTACCGAGCTCCACGGGTTCGTGTTGATTGAGAGTTGAATAAAGCAACCACTTAAGGCACACAAGACTTTTATTCGTAAAAACTTCACTAGAGAAACGAAATTCCCGCTGTAACAATCACAATTATACAGCTTCAATTCGTCAGATACAATAAGAAATAGCTTCCAATCACAGGTCTCAAATACCTCAGACAGAGAACAACTAGCAGTCACAACTAATCGTCTTCACTCACTGACTGTCTTCACAAAACTCTCCTACTCTTCCATGTCGGGCTGCGGTATTTATACCTGACTTGGCGGAGAAATCTACCAATTTCGCCAAGGCTCTGGAAGCTTCTAGGCTATCTCGGAAAATATTGGTCCTAGAGCTTAGGTGATGGATGTTTCCAGAAGTATCGATTTCTCGCCAAGTCGCCAAGAATCTCGCCAACCATCGCCAAGTCGCCAAGAATCTCGCCAACTGTCGCCAAGTCGCCAAATCTTTAGGAAATCCGCTTTTAAACTACAACGCGTCTAAATACCGCAATTTTTGCCCAAAATGTGAGAATTTCAGATCTGTCTGAGATATTTTACGACAAATATAATCATTATTTACAAATTTGTAACATTGCCCCCTTCTCAAGGACTGCACGTCCCGGGCAGTACAATCCCCTGATAGGAGGCCAAATTAATTATAAAAGAATTTACATTTCAAGAGGATACATTACATACACAAGCAACTAAAAATACAAAAAAATAGAAAAGATAAAAAAAAATTATCTATACTATTTACAAAGAGACCATGGTCTACTAATTTTTACTCTACATTACGATAAGGAGCTAATCTATCATAATGTACTACCTTTGGTTTTGAAGAAGATGTTTTCTTATACGAACCACGACGTCGTTCAGTCTTTTTAGGACTGTGTAGGGACCTTCCCAGTTGGCTTGCAACTTTGGAGAAAGTCCTTTACGTCGAATCGGGTTCCACAACCAAACTTTGTCACCTTCTTGAAATTCATGTCCCGTCGCTCTTGTGTCATACCTTGTCTTCATTCTTTCGGTCGTCAGGTTGATTCGGTCTCGAGCGAAGTTATGGACATCTTCAAGACGTGCCTGAAGGTCTCGAAGGTATTCCTCTGGCGATGAAGATGTATCCGGTGGACGACCAAACTGAAGATCACAAGGGAGACGAAGTTCGCGACCAAAGAGCATCTGTGAAGGAGTATATCCGGTAGTCTCATGGACAGCACTGCGATATGCAAGCAGAAACAGCGGTAGCTTCAAATCCCAATCTTGCTGATTTCTGGAAACCATAAGTGAGAGATTATTCAAGATGGTTCTGTTAAATCTCTCTACCATGCCGTCCGATTGTGGGTGTAGTGGCGTGGTCTGCGTCTTGTCTATTCCGAGAATTTGACACATTCCTTTAAACACAACAGAGGTGAAATTTGTCCCTTGATCAGAATGGATTTGTAAGGGTGTGCCGAATCTGGAAACCCATTGATGCACTAGAACCTCGGCTACTGTAGTCGCCTCTTGATCGGGGATTGCAAACGCTTCAGGCCACTTAGTAAAGTAGTCCATGACAACTAGTATGTATTTGTTGCCATTTGAGGATCGTGGTAAAGGACCCAAAATGTCCAATGCTATCCGCTCAAAAGGTGCTCCTACGTTGTACCGCTGCAACCTTCCTCGGCTACGTTTCTTCGGTCCTTTACGTGCCGCACAGTCATCACAAGATTGGCACCATTTCTCTACATCTTGTCTCGTTTTGCTCCAATAGAAGCGTTCTCGAACTTTCTGTAGAGTTTTCATTACTCCGAAGTGGCCTCCAGTTGAGCTATTGTGCAATTCTTTCAAAACATCTGAAATTCTTGATTTTGGAAGAACAAGCTGCCATTTGAAATTACGTCCATCATCGGACTCCCATTTCCTGTATAAGACACCATTTCTTATATGGAGTGAGTCCCAAAGATCCCAATATTGCTTAGTAGCAGGACTGTAGGTGGAGATTTCCTGCCAACTTGGTCTCATACTAGAAGATTCTTTCAATTCAAGAATTGGATTTATATCTGGGTCTTCTTTTTGGGCTTCCCTAATTCCTTTATCACTCCATGGGTCTGGTTTCGGTGGAGGTGAAACAGTAACTTGGCGTACCGAAGGATTTACTAACTGATAGTTCTTCTCTACTCTCGAACAATATCGGCAGCTTTCATTGCACGGTTTCCTTGATAGTGCATCCGCATTTCCATGAAGAGTTCCTTTGCGATGACGTATTTCAAAGTCAAACTCCTGGAGTCGTTGAATCCATCTGGCTACCTGTCCTTCCGGATTTTTAAAATTTAAAAGCCAGGTTAAGGATGCGTGATCTGTCCGGAGCAAGAACTTTCTTCCATAGAGATAATGGTGGAAATGTTCTATTGCTTTAACGATTGCCAGCAATTCCTTCCTGGTTGTACAGTAATTCCGCTCTGGTTTCGATAGACATTTACTCCAATAAGCAATGACATATTCTTTATCATCAATTTCTTGCGACAAAACAGCTCCGATATTTTCGTTGCTGGCATCCGTATCTAAAATGAATAATTTTTCGGGCTGGGGATATGCAAGAACGGGCGAAGATGTCAACGCCTCCTTCAGTTGTTTAAAAGCTTTCTCACATTCATCTGTCCATAGAAATCTCTGTTTAACTTCTGTCAACTTGTGAAGAGGTCTGGCAATACTTGAAAAACCCTTAACAAATTTCCTGTAATATGTGCATAGTCCAAGAAAACTTCTTAATTGGTGGACATCTTTTGGACGACTCCAGTCCTTAACTGCGGAGATCTTTTCAGGATCTGTTCTTACACCTTCAGCAGAGATAATGTGTCCCAGATAGCTTACTTCACGTCGGAATAAATTACATTTGCAAGGATTCAGCTTCAGGTTGGCCATTTTTAATTTTTCCAGCACCTTTCGGATGTTTCTTAAATGGTCTTCAAATGTGCGCCCTACAATAATGATATCGTCCAAATATACCAAACAGGCTTCGTAGGAAAGTCCTCGTAATACTGTCTCCATCAGGCGCTCAAACGTTGCAGGTGCATTGCAAAGCCCAAATGGCATAACCTTGAACTGCCAAAGTCCTTGTCCTGTGGTGAATGCAGTCTTTTCTCGATCCTCAGGATGTATCTCTACTTGCCAATAACCACTCTTGAGATCCAAAGTCGAAAACCATTGTTTTCCAGATAAAGCATCAAGTGTATCGTCAATCCTAGGAAGAGGGTAACTATCTTTTTTAGTGATGTTGTTTAACCGACGATAGTCAACGCAGAATCGGGTAGAACCATCTTTCTTCCGAACTAAAACAATAGGCGAAGCCCAAGGACTCTCTGATGGCTCAATAATGTCATTCTGCTGCATTTCCATCAGAAGATTATCCACCTCTTCCTGCTTAGCGAATGGCAATCTTCTCGGATGTTGTTTAATGGGTGGATGATTTCCTGTATTGATTCGGTGCTGCGTCAATTTGGTTCGCCCAACATCATCTGATTTCTTGGAAAAGAGATCTCCGAATTCTAATAATAGATTTCTTGCAGCATTCCTTTGTTTATCATCTAACTCTGCATTCTGAAGGAGTTCATTAATTAGAGTGTCAGGAGGCTCAGATAGTGTGGTTTGACAATTTCGGTTAATACAGGTCACTGGAGTGCAAGTCGCCAGCACTTCTCCTTCTTTTATTAGTTTTACCTTATTGCTTAGATTAGCAACTCTTACCGGGATTACATTTCGTGAAAGGTCGACGAGGGAAGAAGCCACTAGTACTCCTTTAACGCTATTGTCGGAATCTGGATATTCAGTCAATCCATAATGAAAATTATTATCTTCTGAAAGAGCTCCGGAAACTATTGTCTCAGTTCTTGGTGGTAATGTTATTTCACTCTTTGCAGTTATATGATGGACTGTTTTAATATCTGAATATTTCGTCTTAAAAATCGCTATGTCTTCAGAACATGAATGTAGTTCATTATTTTTAAAGTCTAACTTGAAATTGTTTTCTTTGAGGAAATCCAATCCGAGAATAAATTCGTCATTTATATCAGCGACATATGCCATATGATGGTACACGGCATTACCAAATGCAATGTTTAGATTGACTTTTCCATGCACTTTAATCTTATCACCTGTCACAGTTTGGAGGGTAATGCAGGGCGGCGTCCAGATGAGTTTCTCACCAAGTTTGCGAGCCAAATCTGTCCTAATGATAGTTACGTTGGCTCCAGTATCGATTATCATTCTGCAGGGAACTTCGTTGACATGTCCCATAACGAAAAGTCCGTTGTCGCCGCTACTTACGGAAGAAATATGAAACAATTTGAAATGGGGCTTCTGACTCTCTGGACATCTCCGCCCCGCGAGATGGCCACATATTAGTTTCCCTGCTGTGGTGGAAGATCATTTCCACCATCTTTTCGTTTCGGGCAGTCTCTCTGAACGTGTCCGACTGCACTGCAAGTCCAACACTGAATTTTCGTGTTTCTGCCACCTTTACTCATTTCTAAGTTACGGAATTTTCGCCGCAGATCTTCGATTTGCTTTCTGAGATCATAGTCCGTATCAGTAGTAGAGACGGCTCTGATTGAGTGCCGGTCTTTACGCGCGGCCTGCTGGGCAGCCTCTATCTTATGTGCGTAGACTAGGGCAGATCCAATATCTTTGACATCGGCGAGTCTAAGTGTTTTCTGTATTTCCGGATCCCTCACACTATCGATGAAGTGATGGAGAGCCAGATCTTGACGTGTCTCAGCTGGGCAGTCCGAAAATGCTAGATGGGAAAGTCGCTGAATATCGGCAGCCAATTCTTGCAGACTTTCACCCGCTTTTTGATAGCGGGACTTTAACTGTAGTCTGCTATATTCTTTAGTGCACTTATCTCCAAACCGCAGCTCAAGCGCACTCGATAGGGCTTGGAAATCGTGCCTCTGCTCCTCCGGAAGCGTCTCGAGGATGTCAGCCGCGTCTCCTCTTAAAGAAGCCGCCAGGTGAAAAGCTTGGGCTCGGGGATTCCATCCATTAGCTTCCGCTACCATCATAAACTGGGTCTTGTATACTTGCCAGGATGATTTCCCATCAAATGTTGAGAGTTTAATATTGGCTAGGGAAGGCACAAATGCCACGTTGGGTTCCTCATGTCTGTTTGACATTTGCTTCTTCAAGCTTTCAATCTCCTTATTGATATTGTCTAATGCTTCTTCCACGTTTTCTTCTATCTCTAGAACTTTAGTTTCTACTGAAGTTACCTTATCCTCCATTGCATTCATCTTCTCCTGAATGATGTTGGAGAATTCTTCTTTAACACTTACAATGTCCTTCTTAAGCTCATCCTGTCCAGATTTTATCTCTTTCATCATCTCGGCGTTAATCTCTTCTTGTCTAGCTTTCATCTCTTCTTGTCCAGCTTTCATCACCTCCTGTCCAGATTTTATCTCTTTCATCATCTCGAATTTAATCTCTTCTTGTCCAGCTTTCATCTCTTCTTGTCTAGCTTTCATCTCTTCTTGTCTAGATTTCATCTCTTCTTGTCCAGCTTTCATCTCGGTTTTCATATCTTCTTGTCCAGCTTTCATCTCAGCCATCTGCTCCGCTAATTTTTCGAGAAGACTTTTCATTAAATCCATATCCATTTTTCTTGTGACACGCTGCATCAACTCTTCAATCCCGATTCTGACACCAGTTGTACCGAGCTCCACGGGTTCGTGTTGATTGAGAGTTGAATAAAGCAACCACTTAATGCACACAAGACTTTTATTCGTAAAAACTTCACTAGAGAAACGAAATTCCCGCTGTAACAATCACAATTATACAGCTACAATTCGTCAGATACAATAAGAAATAGCTTCCAATCACAGGTCTCAAATACCTCAGACAGAGAACAACTAGCAGTCACAACTAATCGTCTTCACTCACTGACTGTCTTCACAAAACTCTCCTACTCTTCCATGTCGGGCTGCGGTATTTATACCTGACTTGGCGGAGAAATCTACCAATTTCGCCAAGGCTCTGGAAGCTTCTAGGCTATCTCGGAAAATATTGGTCCTAGAGCTTAGGTGATGGATGTTTCCAGAAGTATCGATTTCTCGCCAAGTCGCCAAGAATCTCGCCAACCATCGCCAAGTCGCCAAGAATCTCGCCAACTGTCGCCAAGTCGCCAAATCTTTAGGAAATCCGCTTTTAAACTACAACGCGTCTAAATACCGCAATTTTTGCCCAAAATGTGAGAATTTCAGATCTGTCTGAGATATTTTACGACAAATATAATCATTATTTACAAATTTGTAACAATATAATAATTTTTATTTAATTCTCCAATTTTTTTTTAAATTGTTACAAAAACATAGTTATGAATTTCAAACTTGGATGAGTTTAAAATCAGCAATATAAAATGTAAATTTATATCAAATAGCTCAGGTATTGAAATCACTCAATTGTAACTTTTGGCGTTAAATCTCAATATTTCGCGATTTTTTTTAAAAAAAGGGTTGACAAGATAGTACGTAAAAATGTCCTCTTTTTTTAAATTTTGAAAAAAATTTACAAGAACCGAGTTGTGTTTCTGGTGTTTTATTGAATATTGTAGATAAATAATTATAGAATTCTGTTTTTTTTTTTTTTTTTTTTTTTTTTTTTTTTTAGATAAGATGCCTTTTAAACATTTGGGGTGTCATGCTTTTTCTCCGAATGGGATGGATGACAGGGCAATGTGGAATAAGTAAGTGATTTTACTTTTTTAAAATTTGCTTAAGGGTGTGAGATTTAATATGCATACGCTTACCTTCACAAGAAGAGGTGGTTAAAATAATGTATAAGATTCGCTACAGAATAAAAGCATATTTGAAAGTTCCCATATTAGAGAAGGTTCTAATAAGTAAACTCTCAGCCTAGATATTTGAAATATCAATTGCAAAGCTACACAAAGATAAAAAAATTGTGTTAAAATGAATTTTTTCAAGAACAATAAGAAGAAACTTCTAGAAATGTATATATAAAGCAATTTTTTATATCTGAAAAATAGTGTATTGAAACATTTCGTACAAAGTTTTAGTTTTCATAACGATTGCTTTTACATGCCTTGTATGCTGCTTGTTTTCAAATTAAGAGAAATCGCATTTCTGATAAATCGGCAGTTCTTGAAAGTAGTTAGTTTTGTATTTATTTATACTGTTTGATTTCCCCGCGCGTAGAATTTTGTTACTCCTGTCGAATCTTTTGCTTAACAATTAATGGCATGTTTTTACATTTCCCGTTGAATGCGTTTGCGCGTTTTGAGCTACTTATGTCTGAATTTCGTAAAAGAAATAGCATTCTTATGTGTTAAAATATTTAAAGTTGATATTAATATGCAAATGATACGTTAGTAGGTTTGGTTTGTTTGTCACTCAACGGTCATTTTTTGCACACGAGGGCTAATTAGATCGGGATCTACGGTTTAAAGTGGATTCTGAACCACAGCAAACGTCCATGCCCAAGGTGGGATTCGAACCAAACGAACTGTTGAATCGAAGGCAAGAGCGCTAACCATTCGGCTGCCAGCTCGGCGATGCGTTAGTAGAGTTACTAAATAATAATACTAATTATTGCTTAGTGGCAGCGTTTCACGCTCCCATGACACAGGTCCGAGGTTCGATCCTCGGGCTGGGCAAGGTTGACTCAGCCTTTCATCCCTTCAGTGGGTCGATTAACTGAGTACCAAGCATGCTTGGGAACTAAACACTGGGGGTCCTACGTTAGGCTGACCACCTAACTGGGACATATGCTTCGCATCCCAGGGCCCTCGGTCATGAAAACAGTTATGGGCACTGTAGGCCTTGGCCCACATGGGCTGTCGTGCCATATAGTTTAGTTTAGTAATACTAATTATTGATTATATTTGTATTAAAATAAATAAATTCCACATATACTATAAAATAAAAAGCCATCTCTATTCAACGCTGAATACTAATTTTAATTTTTTACCGTGCATAGTAATAGCATTTATCAGAAGCGTCAGACATAAAAAGACAAATATATTCCTAAACATTTTTTTATTGCTTACATCTTTTGTACCAGCTTTAACACACAAATCGTATTGTATATTGTACAATTTATTTCTATTAATGTGATATACGAAACTATTTTCTCTTTCTTTCATATTAAATTTTAGCTACCAACATTGCACAGATTCAGATACAATATACAAGAGATTAATTATCTTTTTATACCCTTTAATACGTTGGAACAGTACCAGTGGGAATTGATAAGAAAAGTTATTTTAATTGTACTGGTATGATTATATTTAGAACTGATTAGAATGATATAAAATAAATCAATTATTATAAAATTAAATACAAGAATCATTTCCTAAGTAACTGCTATGTGATTACTGCATCTGTGTTATCTCAATATTTAAACTTTAACCACGAAATACATGTACGATTTATACCACTGTGCATTGAAAAACCAATTTTATATCTCTTTTTCAGTCTTGGCCACGGTTATAATTCTTTTGTCCAGTGTGGTCACCGTGATAACCACTTTGTCTATGTCTGCCATTTGCACGAATGGGGATGTCCGAGGAGGTAACTAATTTTTTAAGTTTACCGTTTTTCCTGACACATTACACATGATAAATCAATTTAGAATCTCTTATCAAAAATCAGTATTGAATTATCTTTGGCAAAGACTATTCGATAAGGAAACTTTGCTTCATGAAGTTACTTGAAATGAAACTGAAACTATCAGATGGTTTGATTTGCTTATATTACTATAGTCGTTATATACATACTAGGAGTAATTTCACCTGGACCTTGATTTCATATTAGATTCCAAATCTTTGTAAACAGCCATGACCGAAACAGAAATTGAATCCACAAACTACCCATTTAAAATCTGGGAAAAGAGGTACAAGTCTGAACAAAATGGATATCAAGTTGCCATAAAATTCGTACATAAGAAAGTCCTATTATGTATACATTTCTCGAATGTTAAATTAATTTTTATAATTTTCCTAAAATAAAATGAGAAAAAAATTATGAACTAATTACATTTTTACTATTTAAGTATCAGATCTATCAACCAGTGATTTAAAGTTCTGAATCTTTTGTTGCAAGATATACAGTAACACATAATGTTCCAACATGTTTGGATTTTTTTTAAATGCCTCTGGTGTTAAGAGATTAATTTGTCCCAACACATACGAAATACCTCCAAATAAATGCGCAATTCTAGTTACTTTGCTGAAATTCATCAAAAAGCAATAGTTTATGCTTTTATAAAAGTTACAAAATAATTGCGAAAATGTTAAATTGGATATAGTTAAAAGTATAATCCTGAATAATCTCATTTCTATTCTTGACAATGAGAGGTGAAAGTTACTTCTCTATAAAAAAATGAAAATCACATACTGCGTCAAAAAGAAAATGGTTGTTCTCTTATTCCTCTTCATCTAATCAAAGACTAGACCAAGATCACCCCAGCCCATGAATCTTCAAAAAATCCTGAACTAGAAGATGACTTTCAAAAAGGTCAATGTGCTATCTAAACCTGCAAAGGTCAGTATGTGATCGAGTAAGCTCTGCGTGAAATTCCATTTAGTGAATTTCGGCTAGATCTTTCCTAATGGAGTGAAAATGACAATCAGCGTTGATGGTAAGGACACCACCTTGACATCAAAGCACACCTGTTACCTTCACGTCACCTATTACATCAGGGGAGCTTTGGAGGAGTTTTCCATAGCTTTTGATTGGAGAATTTTATCTTAGCAAATCTCAGAAAAGCCAATGTGCTTACTTCGTCATGAGTTTTAATCAAAACACTTAATGAAATAAATGCCACCCGCTCTGTCTAGTGGTCAGAGTCCCTGACTACGGATAGGGAGGTCCTGGGTTCGAATCTCAGTTCGGGCATGGATGCACTATCTCTCTCTATCTATCCTGTCTTTGTCTTTTCTGTGTATGAATGTGTTGTAAATGGTTGCCTATACCCTATAAACGGGTCCCTATGGCATGTGTGTACTGAAGAAGTCGGACTCCACACCAAAATAGGGTTCAGTTGAAAAAGTGGAGCAACGCACTCCATATTGTCAGCCTAGGTGGCACACGACAACAACAACAACAATGAAATAAATAAAACATATATTAATGTTAGTTTAAAATTAAATATTTTCATTGTGGACAGTGTTCCAGCCTGAAATTCATTAGTTTGTGGACTCGATTCCACGCTGGGTGTGAAAATTTGCAGTGTTTCGAACTTTTATTTAAGCCGGAAAATATAGTGAAATTAACCCCTATATATATTATTTTAATACAGAATGACATAAACAATCAATTGTTTTTTAATCTCTCTATTTAATAAATTTAATTTATTTCGTTGTTAAAGATTAAAATAATAGTTTTTCAATTTTTCCATTACTTAACAATTTTATGTAGTAATCACAAATGTTATTTTAGGCATCATTTTTAACTTCTTACAAAAGAATTACTTCAAAGATCTCAAAAGATTATTTTTCTGATTGAAAAGCACTTAACATTTTTTCCGATGCTCCTAATTTAAACATGTCATTGTATTATTATGTTGTTGTCGTGTGCCAGCTAGGCTGGCAATATGGGGTGCACTGCTCCACTTTTCCATCTGAACCGTAATTTGGTCTGGAGTCCGACTTCCTCAGTGCACACATGCCATAGCTACTCGTTTATAAGGTAGTCAACCATTCACAACCCATACAAAGGACCAAGACAGGATTGACAGAAGGAGAAAGTACATCCACGCCCGAACTTGGATTTGAACCCAGGACTTCCCTATGCACGCTGACCACTAGACATGGTGGGCGGCATTGTATATAAATTATAATGATAAAATGTATTTGAAATTTATTAATAGAAGTAAACTTTGAATTGTTATGTACTTTCTTCCAATAATATTAATAGAATAATTAATGTAAATAAAATTTGAAAAAAGGGGGAAAAAGCATTATATTTTTTTATAAAACAAACGCCATGTTATCGAAGTGCAGGATTCCATTTCAAACAAAGGTCTATTAACCTTATCAATATCTTTACCAGTTCAATCTGTTAATTTTTGAAATTTTCTGCATGGAAATTACAACCAAAACTATCTGTGTGTGATACTTTTGTAACCTTAAAAAGGATGAATATAAAATAATATCGCTTACACATATTTTATTTATTTCTATGTTCTATGTGGCGACATATTAAAGACGAATCTTTTCGTACTAATAAATTGGCGGCAATATTTATGCTTGGCGATATTTAAAACTATGTTAAAAGAATTGTTCTAATAATTTGAGGTAATTACTTTATCAATTAAATGCATTAAAAAAACTTTATTTGGCTTACAGGAGGAGCTTACTACCTAATCTCCCGAAGCCTTGGTCCAGAATTCGGCGGTGTAGTTGGCATACTGCTTTTTCTCGCCAATGCTGTATCAGGTGCCATGTACATCATTGGAGCTGGTGAAGCTATAAGAGACATTCTTAGAGTAAGGCATTTATTCCAAAAATTTGAAAACCATATATGCTAACAAACTTGATTTCTTTTCCTTTTTGTACTATACTTTTAGTTTGTATGAGTCATACAATTTTTAGTACAAATATTTATGCTTTTAAGAACATTTAATTTCATAACAAATAACTAGCTTATCATAATTCTCAAATAATTTTCGCTTTCATTCTAATGGCTTCTGTCATTTGATCTATGCGAATTAACTGGTATTTATGTGCGTATTTATTACATATTTGCTTATAAGTGACCAACATTAACTTATCAGTTATAAAATAGGTTAATTACTGAAAATTTCGTTAATTTGTGTAAGACTGAAACTTCAAAACCAAATTAACCAATTATGTATTCGAATTGAATACTTACTGGAGCTTTGATGATTCCCAAAATTGTAAATAGTTGCACATATGAATAATTTTAAGAGATATGAGATTTATCTGTTGTACCTAATGTTTTGTTTAATCATATGAAACCTTATACAGTGGACAAAATGTTTATTTGTACACTTTAATTTTAGAATTTTATAACAAAATAAAATAAGGTAACTAAGTTAAAATTGCAGGAATATATTATATTGAGGTAAAATAATAAATATCAACAAAAAAACAATCCCATAAACTTTAGTTGATTAATGAAAAATTTTATAAAAACTATACAAAAAGAGTATTAGTACACTTACTTAGTAACAAATTTTAAACATAATTATAATTATTTTATAGAAATCTAATACTTTGTATGCATTCCATTGGCTTTTACAATTGCTTCAAGATGTCTTGGCATTGATTCTACTAACTTTTTGGTGGTTTCTTGATCTATTTCTTCCCAAGCTTCCATGAGTGCTTCTTTCAAACTATTTTTACTTGTAATATTTTTTTTCGAACTTGAGCATCCAATAGCATCCACAAATTTTCAATTGGATTTATATCCGGGGATTGTGGTGGAGTTTCAAGGCGTCTTTGCGCATTATAAAGCTACCATGTTTTGGATCGTTATCTTGTTTAAATAAGAAAGTGTCTCCGATACCAATTTTCTAGCACTGTCTAATAAGTTATGCCGCATCACATCAATGTAACCTAAATCTGTAATTTTTGTGTCCATAAAGTGTAATTTTCCAACCCCGCCATGAGCTACACATCCCCAAACACATTTCCACCACCATGTTACCACATTTCCACCACCATATCACATTTCCACCACCATGTTTCAGGGTCTGAAGTACAATTTTACTATCAAGGACTGTTTTATTTTTTTGACAGATTTTTCAGATACTAGGGGTTAAAAAAATTGCAAATTTACTCTCATCTGTAAAATTAACCTTTTCCCAGAAGTCCATCGGTCTGTCTTTGTATTTCATAACAAATTCTAAACGTTTTTTTCTATTAACTTCAGACATCATTGGGTTTTTTTTCTCGGAGTTCTGCCCTTTAAATCAGCACTATATAACACATTTCTTATTGTCTGAGCGGTCATTCTAAATCTTAGAAGATGCCAGAAGGTCATCTGCAATTTTCTGAGCAGAAATTTGTGGTTTTCTAATAGCGCTGCTTTAAAAATACTTCGTATATTTCTTGAAGTTAATTTACTCGGGCCACCTGGCCTGCGTTCATTTTCAACGAGTCCAGTATTTTTATAATTTCTTACGATGTAACCAATAATTGTAAAGGGTAACTTAACCATCTTTTGAATTTCGTGATAATATTTTCTACTTTTATTAAGGTTAACAATATGAGTTCTCATGTCTAAAGAGACTTCTTTTGATTTCGTGGCCATTTCTCAAATTTTCTCTACGAGTGACTTTCACTGCTAAAAAAGATAATCTTCAATGTGTTTAATAATATCCAAAAAATTAACTATCATGTGAAAAATTGCATGAAACGATAGTAATACTTACCGGAGATATAGGTGTACAAATATACTTTTTGCAAGAAATTTTCCAAGTTTGTAAGATTTAGATTTTATTTTCAATTATTTCAAAATATTTTTTTCATTTACTTAGAAATAAACAACAAACTCACGTTCACACATTGCAAGGAATAAAATAGCTGCTTATATTTTTCTAAACTTTAAAAAAAAAGTGGTGTACAAATAATCATTTTGCCTACTGTAGCTGGCATATTAACTGGGAAAAAAATGTAATTCATTTAAAACTCCTCCATGTATTGCTTTCAGGGTAGACCTTTCACAGATTGTATATCTACTTGTAGAAGTAAAGAAAAATTTATTGGTTTGAAGGATTTTTTTAGACACACAAATCAACAAAGAGAGATGGTAAAAGGAATTCAACATTCATCTCCCATTGCACAACAATGACTGGAATTATTTAGTGAAAAAAAAGCATGGAAAACCCCCAATCAGTCACTCTGATATCTGTACATGCAGAATGCAGAAAAGTTTATTTTATCAAATGTTATTCAAATGGATAATATAAAAAAAGACCTCTGTCTAACTTTAGGCCACGATAAGTTTTAAAAATTATTTTATTTGAAAGAGATATATAATAAAGACTCTAAAATTATTTTTTAAACCATTTTTATTATAAAATACAACTAAGCTCAGTGACCCGTCAGTCCAAATATGGGCTAAGGCCTATAGTGACCATATCTGTTTTTTCAGACAAAGGGCCCTGGGGTGCGAAGCATATGTTTAGGTTAGGTGGTCAGCCTGACTCAAAACTCAGTTCAGCTCTCAAGCATGCTTGTGACTCCGTTTTATCGACCCACTTAAGGAATGAAAGGCTGAATCGACCTTGCCCAACCCGAGAATACTATTAAATACAATTGATGCTCATGGCAGGATGTGCGTTGTAAATTGGGAGTATATATTCCTGGTATGGGAGGGTCACCTAAGCTGTGAAAGCCATTCTACTATGCTCAGTTAAGGCACACAGTAGGAGGAGCTAAATCAGTCTTCTCCCTATTGGTCCTTCGTTATCATAGTCGAAAAGAATCTGATACATCATTTATCCAGGAGTTTTTACATCAAGTCCAATAAAACAATACTCACCAGATCATGTCCTCGACTCCCTGGGTTTAAATTTAAAGAACTTAATATCATCTTCACTTTTAGTTATTGACTTTGCTAGAATACATGGATTCACGGTCCCCAGATCTAGCTTTTACTAGATCCAATAAAACAATACTCTCCGGCTCATGTCCTCGACTCCCTGGGTTTAAATTTAAAAAACTTAATATCATCTTCACTTTTAGTTATTGACTTTGCTAGAATACATGGACTCACGGTCCCCAGATCTAGCTTTTACTAGATCCAATAAAACAATACTCTCCGGCTCATGTCCTCGACTCCCTGGGTTTAAATTTAAAGAATTTAATATCATCTCCACTTTTAGTTATTGAATTTGCTAGAACACATGGACTCATGGTCCAGATCTAGCTTTTACTAGGTCCAAAAAAAAAAAAAAAACAATACTCTCCGGCTCATGTCCTCGACTCCCTGGGTTTAAATTAAAAGAACCTATATCATCTTCACTTTTAGTTATTGACTTTGCTAGAATACATGGACTCATGGTCCAGATCTAGCTTTTACTTAGATCATAAAAAATTAATAATAACAACAACAAAACAATTGAAGTAATTTAATATGACATAATTATTTTCTCATCTATTTTCATTGCGGTTTCCAATGTTTGGTGATCTAATTTTCATCACCAGGAAAATTTAAGAGTATAAAAATTTTCCCTTAAATTACCACATTTTCAATTTAAAGAAACTTATTTCCAACAATTTAGTTACTTTTTTCTAGCTAAAATTGTATATAACTTTATGAAACAAAGAGTAAGTAATGTTTAATTAACTTTTGTTAGTTTTTGATGATTGTTTGAGAATTCACTAACTGATTTTCTCCAATTCCTGATAACCACAGGAATTCCATACGGGTGTAGTGGAGATTCCAAGTGGAATCAATGACATCAGACTGACCAGTGTTATCTGTCTTCTTCTGATGATGTCCATTACTGGCATTGGAATGGCATTTGAGAATAAGGTGAGTGACAAGAATTTTGGAACATTTAGGTTTTATAAAAATAGTGCCTATACAAAAGTTTCTTATTCAGATTTAAAAATAAATAAATTCAAATTTGAACATCTGCTATATTTTACTCAATTTACAAGAAGATTATTATTTTGTTTTGCAGACTCAAATGTTGCTTTTGTGCATATTGTTGGTTGCCATGATGGATTACTTTGTTGGTGCTTGCTTTCCCCCCACAGAAAAACAGATTGGGAAAGGTTTCCTGGGATTTAGTGGTATGTCAGTTCAATTTAAATTTATTATTTTGTCACACTGAAGACTTTTTTGATTAATAAAAAATATAAATTCTCATTTTTATATCTATAATCGATTTAAAATAATAACAATGACTGGAAGCTATTTCATATTGGTCTTCAATTCAACAATTTACGCATTCGATTTAAACTTCGAGAATGAAAGCTTACAGTGATTTTGAATCCACCTTAAAATATTTTTGAGTCCAAAAAAATTTTTACTTTTATGTAAAATAATGTATAAAATATTGATCAAAGTACCAAATATTAAAAGCTTTAGTTTCCTTTATTATGGTCTTTTTCTTTTATTATTTATCTAAATACAGTAATATCCCTATAACACGGTTTACTGTATCCGCGTTATAGGGAAAAAAACGCTTTGTATGGGCATTCTCGTAAAACGCTTTCGTATGATTTCGTATAACGCGTTATGTACAAATGATTCACGTTTAACTTTTCTCGTTAAAGGGGTCTAAATCGAATATTAAGGAAAAACTATGTTATGAACGAAATGTGTGCATTTTATTAAAATAAAGCTAAGAGCATTTTTTAAATCAAAAACTTATACAAATGTAATGAAAAATACAGTTCATTTCAAATAAATCAAATAATTCCTGGGGCCTGAGCAGCTACCAGGCGCGTCGGCAGGTGGTGGATCGCCGAACGCCTGTAGGAATGACAGGATAGCCTTGAATATAGAATCAGCGGCAGCGAACCAGCTCCCGTAAACCCTGGTGTTATGCGACCCGTACCTAGGGCTCTTTGGCACCGCGGTAATGGTGTCTTAACGGAGTCTCTAGTTGCCTAGCGAACTTCTAGAGCTTTTTTAACTTGCCCAGTAACTCAGGCAATGCTGGGTGGACTGTTATATTACCTGAGCTTATTAATTGTTATCTTGTGGCTGAAAAGACACAAGAAACAACTAACCTTTCTGCATTTGCAAATGAAGTCTCTGAAGTAGACCTTGCTGAAGACAAGGGAACTCAGAGGCAATCTAGTGAAGGGGCAGCAATGAATCCTTCACAGGAGGTAGAAATGACCTCCAAACCATCTTCTTCTGATGAAAATCAGGAAGCTATCGCTAGCATGACTTACTCTCTGACCAGATGGGAGTGTTTCAGCAAGACCCTATCTGCAGGAAATGTCATACGCAAGAGGAAACGGCAAAGCATATCATTTACGAATGCGAGGCTCTTGCCCTCCCTAGATTAACTTCCTTAGGCATCATCCATACTAAAAAGTTACACATAGACTCCATTAAAGGGTTATCGGACTTTGTTAATAAAGTGGGTGACCCGAGCAACTGGAACTAGGAAACTTTGGGTTTGGAGTTAATGGTACAAAATGCTGATAAAAGCAGAGGTGCCCAATATAATACAAACCCAACTCTAAGAAGAATCAAATAATTCCAAAAGCAGTTTTATTACATGTTTATTCGCTGTAGGAGATATCTGAAATAACATTCCACCGCGGGCATCTTTTTTAACAGAATATTCAATAGTTATAATATAATTTGATTTTAATTTTATAAGAATACAATTGACACAATGTGCAAACGTACGCGAAATTGATTGTGAACTGTACAAATCATTATAAATTTTACTATGCAGAATTATATAACGTAGGGACTCAACGAGTGTTATGCGAGAGACATGAAATCACATAATATGAAATCGTGTTATAAGAGTACCGTTTTATAGGAGGGATTACTTCATAATGTATAACTAGGATAAATAATAATACTTTCAGAAATAAAAATCCTTAGAGAATTTAACTGGTGTTGAGAGTTTCCTTAATTTTCTCCCTTTCAACACATTAATTAAAAATAATATTTGTATTCTGTAGCTTCACAAAAATTCTGTATTTATTAATTAATAAAATCCATCATATTATGAATTTGCTTCTTGCTTATAATATATTTATTGATATTGATGATACACATAAAATAAAAGGAATTAAATTTTTAAGGATTCTCTATCCATAGTAAAAGGTTAAACTTTATATTAAAAAAAGTTCTGTTTATTTTAAATATCTTAACACCCAGAGCATTTTTATTTTGGCTGACTTATATGTATTCGATAACATTTATATGTACTTAAAATTTATAAATAAAGGTATCATTTTCAACTAATATTAAACGCTCTAAAAACTAATTCGATAAGATTACCACAAATTTTCATGCAAGTTATTATTTGTGCAAGGTATAGCATTTATAAAGCAATTGTAATCATCAGAAAATCTTTAATATAAAAAAGTATTTTTTATTATTACAATATTAATTTCAATTTTTAAAATAAGTAACTAAAATTCATATTTTAATATATTTTTTAAAATTCATATTAAAATATATGAATTTTAATTACTAAATTAACTGAAATATGAATTTTAGTTAATTTTATATATTAAAATATATTTTTTTAAAAATTAGCTTCACAATGAGTGTTTTTTAATTTCTGACTTCGATGAAATGTATGTACACATGGAAATTGCTTGAAGAATAGAGTGTTGTAAATAAACTAAGAAAGAAAGTTTTAGTTTCTAGAATTTTCTTATGTAATAAGTTTAAATCCATGCTTTGTTATAAGTATAAATTTCATATAAAATATTATATATAGAACTATGAATGTGTTTTAAGTACTCAAAATAAAATATTTTGACAAAAGTGCACTTTAAAACATATTTGCACTGAAAAAAAACCCTTGAGAAATTTTATGTAATTAAAAAATTATTTTTAATATAAGGAATAAAATAATTTTATTAAAATCATGCGTGACTGGGGATAATCCCTTAAAATGTATGCACCGTTATTGTTTTCCAACAGCATGTCTGCAAACTGCGTTTGATTCATTATTAAGACATTTCATCACACATTGGATAAATTCGGTGTTTGTTGGTGAATTTGGCGCAGTAGATAAAGTTGGTTAAATACATCTTCACTTATAAGTGTTCATATATCAAAAAGGCAGATTAAAAGTACATGCTTATAAGTGTTATTTAATTTGTTGTGCTTAATAATAGTAAGGTAAGCATATTTATAGATTTTTTTCTATGCGTATTGATCATATTTCTGTAGTACCGCACTGTTTAATTTACGTATACCATTTCTTATTATAATACTTATTAATCATCCTTAATATATTGTAAATTAAACTTCAGGAACATTATTTTGGAGGACCACCACGCGAATGATGCAAGAATTAAAATGCTTTGAATAGGTAACAATTCCAAATAGGGATCAGCAAAACATTCAAGTTACAAAGACATTCTAATATAATATTTCTAAGATCTCTAGAACGCCCATTAATGTAGAATAGAATACTCTAACTATACCATAAATAGAATTTCATCGTAATACGTAATTAATATATTTAACTTAATGACTAATTTAAAGGAAGAATCGAATTATATATGGACAGAAAAGAGCAAGAATGTGTATAAATTAAATTTATCTAGATCAGAAATAACCTTGTTGTTGTTGCTTATCCCCGACTGGCGTGACAGTACCATCACACCAGCCCCATGAATCCAAAAATAGTCAGTCTCTCAAGCACCACCACCGGTCTCAACTCCATGTCCCCTCTCTCACACCCAATGCACTGAAAAATATGAGATGGGTAGGCCTGAACCACTCGACATTTGGGACAGAGAGGGTAGACCTTGGTACCAGAAACGTGTCTCTGAGCAAGCAGATGGCCACTTCGCAGTCTTGTCAGAGCTGTTTGGCTGCATCTCTTGTGTTTACCCACTAGTGCAGAACCAGGATGTTTGCATGTGTACCATTCGTGGGTTGGCCTTTTAGTTGTAGACTTATAACTTTTCGAACGGGGTCATCTACGAACACTCCGAACGCGCCCCTTTTTATCCTACGCGACGGACGTGGCAGTACCAAAACTTTCTAATCTAAGACTCATGAAAAGTGGGGTGTAAGAGCAGCTTCTGTTGGTACAGAGTACCTGGAGCACCCAAGGGTAAAAGTCTGACTTTGCTCCGTTGTCCCAGGCTTTAGATGGACATAGTGGAGTGGCCTTCACGCCTTGGGTGACCCTACCAGGAGATTACTCTCCCGACGTACTTCACCCACTCCGCCCTGGAACACCCTCTCACCGGCACTAGTGCACACTATGAGGCAACCTGTGGGACTTGAGGGGGAGAAATAACCTTAAATTGCTTTAAAGAATTCTGTACATCAATTATTATTTCAAGTTTTGTATTAAAACAGAAAATAGAGGAGAAATGTGGAAATGTCTTACTTGTTCCATTTAACATACAGTTAAATATACTTTTGCTCTGTTTATTAATTGGATTGAAGACTAAATTATCACACAAAAACGTACTCCCAGATTTCTAACAACCTTAATTTATAGTCTATCTTTAAGGACTGAAAATTTGGTTATGTACATATAAAACAAAATGCTGTGAAATAAAAATGCGTGATTTAATTTGCTTCAAATTAATTTTCTTCAGGTGCAGTTGGATTGGCAAATATGGGGCCGGACTTCAGAGGAGAAACATTTTTCAGTATTTTCGCCGTCTTCTTTCCCTCCGTCACTGGTATCTTTGCTGGCGCTAACATTTCTGGAGATCTGAAGGTATGTTTTTAGAAAGAAATGATCGACAATCCTTTTTATAATGTTATTAAAATTCATTAAAAATGTAAATTTCAATTCAGTAAACTCAAAGCTTTTTTTTTGAGAAATTTGTGTTAATATACACGCATCTTGTATTTCTTACTGTGGAAAAATTAAAAACTTAACAGACTTCTCAAAATCACTAAACTGAAGATTATATTAATAGTTTATACCATTAAAAAAAAGCACGTAAGCGCTTAAGTTTCTAAGAGAGATGGTAAATATATAAATTTACAAATACACTGCAACCCACCGTAAATGCAACACCCTAAAAGAAACATGCAAATAACATGAAATTTACAACATGCATTATCGGAGGTGAGGTTTGTAAATTATTAGAATTTCAGTGCAAACACACATTACGCACACCTGTGGCGCCACAACAAAGCGCTATTAAAGGTTTGGAGATTTCTACGATTTCTAGTTCAGAAATTGTGTTTTACTTGTGGTTTTTTCAAAAAATAACCGATCAATTTTGCCTTGTAGAAACAGAGATCATTTTTTTGATCAAGTATCCGAGTTCAACAGAAGAAGGATTGTGGCCTATCGAGATTGTGGATTATCTTTCAGGGAAATTGGCAGTCGTGTTGGACGAAATCAAAAAACAGTTATGGGTATATGTGATCGTTGGATGCATGAGGGTACAACGGACCAACGTGTTCGATCGCATCCACCTCAGTGCACCACTTCACGTGATGACAGGCAAATCGTGCGCATATCAGTGACGGATCGCTCAGCCACATCACAAACCATAATTCAGTCTGTAATGCATCATCCAGTGTCTGCGCGTATCATTCCACGCCATTTGCAACAGAGTTGTCTATCCACAAGACGTCCATTGCTTCGTCTACCCTTGATCCAGGCCCACAGACGTCTCCGCCATCAATAGTGCGATGAAAGTAGGATGTGGACGGCAGAAGGGAATGAAATTGTCTTTACTGAGAAGTCACGCTTCTATCAGCAACAATAGGATGGTGGTATTTGAATCTGTAGACACCTTGGAGAGAGGATGCTTATCAGCTGCTTTATGCACCGCTACACTCGTCCTGCACTTGCTATTATGGTATAGGGTGGTATTGGATATCACTCTCGCACTCCTCTAGTACGCATTTCCGGTACTTTAAAGAGCCATTGCTACATTTCCAAGTTATTAGAGCTAGTTGTCCTTATTTACATTCAGGGCTTGCCCACGGCCATATTTCAACATGATAATGCGCGACCACACGTGGCACGCATTGTCCAAGGGTTCTTCGTCAATCGCCAGATTGAATTACTTTCCCTTGCCAGCTTGATCACCGAATCTATCACCGATAGAAAACATGTGAATCATGGTTGCTCAATGATTGACCCAGATTACATCCCCAGCTGCCATACCAGAGCAACTTTGGCAACACATGGAAGCTGCTTGATTTGCTGTACCCCAAGAACACATTCAAAGTCTCTTTGAGTCAATGCCGAGGCGTGTGGCAGCTGTGATCTCCAACAACGGCGGATAAACTGGCTACTGATTTTGGCAAAAACCACACTTCACAGAAGTCTATAAATTTAATCATTTGACACTTACTCAACATGTTATCTACAAAATAATTTTTTTTGATGCATCTTGTCTTTCTTGGTGTTGCAATTTAGGTAACCAGCAGTGGGCATCCCAAATTCATTTTTTTTTAAATTTTGCAAATAAAAACAGAGCATTTCAACAGCTTCACCACCCTTCATTATTTTCAGTTAAATAAACAATTTAAATAATATGTATATAATTTTCAGGATCCTTGCATGGCCATACCTCGAGGAACTTTGCTATCGATCCTGACGACTTCAGTGAGTTACATCGCTTTGGTCTTCTGGTTGGGCTTCACGACTGTCCGTGATGCTTCTGGAAGTTACCAGGACTACCTGAATGGTACACTTGAGAACTGTACGATCCATTCTTGCCATCACGGGCTCCAAAATGATTATCAGGTATGCATGCATGCATTGTAAAGTACAAAGTAAACCCTTGGTAAAATTCCTAAATGTGCTTTCCGTTGAGGCTAAAGGTATATGAATTTCTTCACAACAAAGTAAAAATAAAAAGATATACCTCAAAAAACTCGGTATTGAGGGAGTAAATTTTGATTTAGTCACTGATTCTAAAATATTTTGTGTGTTTGCTGTATGTATACTGCTTTAAGTATATTTTTTGTGTTTGCTATTTAATAACCAATCGCTATTTTTATAAGCAATTCGTTATTAAAAATGTGAATTCAAGGAAAAAAGTGCTGAAGGTAAATTAATTTTAGGTATTTCACACAGTACAAGCCTGTTGATTGAAACTATTCCCTTGAGAGAACAAAATAACGACAAACTGAGTAAGGAATATTACCACAACGATTACCATTTCTATTACATGCCGTAGCTCTCTGAATGAAAGAAAAATTGGATTATTCACTTGAGACTTACCCTCGCTGTCTAGACAATCCTGAACAGTGAATGTTCGATGACATGTTGCGTTGTAGTCCATAAAAACAAATTTATCACCGACAACATCACGGAAAAGACGAACATGAGGAAGTAGAACTTCATTAATGTATCGTTGGCCCGTCATAGTCCCATTCGCAACCACATGTAGGGCGTGCGGCCATTGATCATGATGCCGGCCCACACCATGACACTGCATGTCAGATATCGGTCCCTTTCCTGGATATTGTCTGGACAATAAGCAGTACCACTGTCGCGCCAGATCTGTTGGCGTCTACAATCCGATGACTGACTGAACCTACTCTCATCTGAGAATAGTACGCATGCCCAGTCCTGTTCAATCCAATTGCGATGCTCACGACACCATTGCAAACGCGCAGTACACTGCTGTCTGGTCAATGGGACACACACAACAGGTCTGCGGGCGTATAGTCCTCCTCCTTTCAAACGTCTGGCAACAGTTTTTCGGGAGATCTGCTTTCCTGAGGCAGCAAGGAACTGATTTTTCACCTGCTGAGCTGTGGTGCGCCTGTTCCTTTTTGCTGATAGGACGCTATATCTGTCTTCTGTAGGCATCGTACTTCTAACACGACCTCTCCCGTGCCGCTTACTACACATTCCAGTAGTTTTAAATGACTTCCACAGCCATGAAACAACGCTATGAGCGATGTCAAACTCCCTGGCAACATCTGCTATTTTTCGCCCTTCTTTCATAATTCCAATAATTCGGCCACGCATAAAATCATCTAAGTGATGTCGAGAAGACATGCCAAATATTTCAAGTTCATCGATTAAATCTTTCCTGTAAATCTTTGACTTGAAACAACAACTGTCCACACGTGTCAAAACCTTTAAAGCTCTTGTGAACGCTATCACGTGATGAACAGATGTGGAAAAAAAATTTGCGTACGCGTACTTCTTACTATATCCCGCACTTATTCTAATTTTCCACATTTTGCTTCCTCTCATTTTGTGGTTGCTATGGATGATAGTGTTATCCGTCCTTAGCAATTGTCCAGCAGTGTAGTATGTTGTGTATTGAAGAGCAACTTATCTTTCACTATCTAACTATCGTATAGTTCATCAAAATATATATTAAAAACACCACAAAGAAACACTTCATTGCAAATAGTGGGCAAAAAACATTGTATACATGCTTGATGATTCCTTTCGCATTACATATGGGTGCATGTTTATATGTATTAAGTTCTTTTATCCATTCTTACCGACTTATCTTTCTGACAGTAGAAATCTTATGGTGCCATCTAGTGACTGGAATGAAATGTGTAAAAAAATATTTTAGTATTCGTTAATTATTATGAAAATATTAGGTCTACCGGAAAGTTCTGTCCGTTTTAGAATGAAACAAAGGAATGCATTTTTTCATACTTTGGATAAACTTTATTGAATAATATAATTGCCATCATTATTTATGACTTCTTGCCAGCGTGATGGCAATTTGTATATCCCATTTTTAAAAAATGTCTTATCTCTAGAGACCAAAACTTGAACCAGTGCTTGTCTGATATCTTCTTCGTTCTTGAATTGTTTGCCCTGCAAGAAATTTTGTAAGGACAGAAACAAGTGATAATCAGATGGTGCTAGGTCCGGAGAGTCTGCTGGATGTGACAGAATTTCCTAGCCTAGCTCTGCGACTTTCTGACGAGTCCCCAAAGCAGCATGTGGCCTGGCACTGCATGAAGCAGTATGATGTCCTTCCTATTGAACGTCACCGGCCTCTTTTCTTGGAGTGCTGTTTTTAATTTATCCAATTGCTGACAGTACCTCTCCGAATTTAGCCTTTCGTTTGGTTTCAACAGCTCAAAATGTATTGGTCCTCGAATGTCCCACCATATACACAGCATTCTCTTGTTCAGGCTCAACTTCGATTTAGAGGTAGAGGGGGCAGGTTTTCCGGGTTTACAATATGCCCTCTTTCTTATGATGTTTTCATAGGTAATCCCCACTTTTCATCCCCAGTTATGATCCGGTCCAAGAAGGGTTCGATTTTGTTGCGTGCAAGCAGAGATGTTCATATGATGATTCGATCATTCAAATTCTTCTCACTTAACTTGTGTGGCACCCATCTCGAATACTTCCACACAAACCCTAGTTTCCGAATATGGTCGGAAATGGTTTGTTTAGCTGAATCAAGCCTTTTCGCAATCTCGGATGTTGTCAAAAAAGGATCTTGCTCTAACATGATCTTGACAGTATCGTCGTCGATCAAAGATGGTCGCCCAGAGCGTGGCTTATCAGAAAGGTCGAAATCACCTACATGAAATTTTTTGAACCATCTTCTGCGTGTTCTATCAGAAACACTACCTTCACCAAACACTTTCAATAAATTTCTATACGCTTCTGTAGCATTTCTTCCTTGTTGGAATTCGTAAATGATTTTCGTTTTAGTTCATCTAGTTTAGTTCATCAAAAATGTGTATACATTGTTAGCGATCAAAAGAGAGATCCAAATATGTGTCACAGGAATATGCGCATACTTGTTGAAACTGATTGTAACCGGAGCGGACAGAACTTTCCGGTAGACCTAATACTTTTATGTGAAACTCCATTTTAAATAATTATTGTGAATGTTATTAAAAAAATTGAAATAGAATCATAATTTAAAGAAGATTCTTATAAGTTTAACAAGATATTATCTCTGTTATAAATATTTACTGCAAATAATAAACATATAAAGCCTTTACGAAACTTTAATCGATTACTTTTGAACACATATGGATCAATTTAATTATTTCTTTAAGAAATTAAATTATAAGTGAAAAAGATTAATTTAATCAGTAACTAAGTTAAATTATATTTTGAAAATATAAACACTATTAAAAAGCTACTTTTATTAAAATTGTTCCCGTGAAGTCTTTTGAATAAACATTTTGCTTTGTTTTATAAGTAATATTGGTTATTTTTTAACCACATCACAGTTTTAAAATGGTCCAATCGTGTATTAGAGATTTTGGACTTTTGAGATTCTGAACTTGAATCTGAGTCACTCATTTCATATCTATTCTTTCTATTCTTTGCACAAAATACTGATTTTAAATTTTCACATATCCTGATAAGAAAATAGCTGAACTGAGCGAATTTTA
>JAJQOW010000449.1:0-112978 GCA_037975125.1 Latrodectus hesperus | reverse complement strand
AATTCTTATAATTTGTAATCAAGATATAATCTGCATTTATATCAAAGTGAATCGCTGTATTTAGATAAGAACGTAAATTGAATGCATTCCGTGTGTGAATCTTTGAAACACAAACAATAAATTCAAATTGAATTTTGAAAATATCTGAGTAAAATAATTCAGCTGATCGAGAAAATTTTGAAAATATGGAAGCATTTTTTAAAAAAAAATAGACTTTTTTCATAAAAAATACTCCCTGAAATTTATGCTATTTTAAGAATTCAGGAATAAATTCAAAATCTAAGCAATAATGAATTATTATTATTGTATCATTTTAGTTTTCCTATAACTAATTCAAGCATTTACATAATTATAGAAATTTTAAATTTTTACTATATTGAAATTTTTTTGATTTCAATGATACTAACTAAAGTAATTTCAAGAAAACACACTATGGCGTTGTTGCAACTATATGTCTATAGAGGGCGCACTGCACGAAAATCTTTGTTTACAAACAGAACAAGATGCTGCGCCTAGCGATGTAGATGTTCTTTGTTCTATGTTTTGTTCTTTTTCCATGTCTTGTCCTGTTTTAAGTATGTCCTATGTTAATAAAGAAATTAAAAACCTGCTCAAGGTAAGCTTATTTAGAATTTGAATTTATTATTAAGATGAATTGAGAAACATGATTAGCAATAAGAGAAGTTTTATTAGAAAAATATAACATGGTGCCGAAACCCGGGAAACTAGCCTTTAGAATTTAGATTATGATTTTTATTTTGTATTTAATGTAAATAAGTAACAGAATACAGCAGTATTTGATTTCATTATTTTTTTTGGCTTGTATGAAAATATATTTAATTATTTTATTGTTTGCTCAATATATTTGAAATTAAATATGTCGGTCGATTCGAACGAAACAGCGGTTGCTTTGAATCTTGATAAATTGAAAAGAAAACGCTCAACAATTAGAGGTTTGTTAACAAGAATATTAAATAAGGTTAATGAGCAGCTGGAATTAGAAATTGTTGATAAAGCGACTCTAAACGAACTTTTACAACAATTATGCGAAAAGTCAGAGCTAATTTATGAATTAGACATAGAAATTGAAAATTATATCAATGATTTAGATCTGCTAGAATCGGAAATAATTTCGAGTCAGGAAATTAGAGAAAAGATAATTTCTACTAAATCGAAAATAAATACTTATTTGAAATCGGAACCGAAACTATTAGGAGTAGCTAATGTACCCGTAACATCGAAAAACGAAATTAATGTAAGACTACCAAAATTAACTATAGAACAATTTTATGGTAAATACGAAAATTGGCAAGAATTTTGGAGTCAGTTTGAGGATGGATACATGAAAATAAGAATTTGTCAAATACGGATAAATTTAGCTACTTAAAATCGTTTTTGAAAGGTGAAGCTTTAGTTTCGATTCAGGGTTTGACTTTAACAGAAAATAATTATTATACTGCTGTAGAGTTACTAAAGAAAAGATATGGGCAAAAAGATATCATTGTTAGAGCTCATATAAATGTGTTGTTAAATATGCGTCCTGTAAAATCATGCGGCCAGTTGAAAGAATTACGCCAGCTGTGCGATACATGTTATGTTCAAGTTCGCTCACTTGAAGCCGCTGGAATACAATTGAATAATTATGGTAGCCTGTTATTTCCTATCTTATTAAAATTGTTGCCAGAAAATATAGTTTTAGAATACAATAGATATAATAAAAATGATGATTGGGATTGTTTAAAACTTTTAGAATTTTTGAGAAATGAAATCGAAAATAGGGAAAAAACAATTTTATTTCGTGATACGAATGAAATGAAAGACCAGTCGCACTCAAAGGGATACCCGAAGTATTTCTCAGCGAAAGGTCATAATTCTTTTCACCCCACACAAAAATACAAACAACAAAATGCGACGGCGCTGGCGTTAAATGTCAGAACCGCAGAAAAGGAGGGGGAATGCGAATTTTGCGAGAGTGACACTCCAAATAAACATAGTAGTAAAGAATGTCTTAAGTCTATTCTCGAGAGGAAAAACGCCTTAAAACAGAAGGGGAAATGTTTTTTATGTTTTAAACGAAACCACACTGCGTATAACTGTTTTTCGAAAATGCGATGTAATAGTTGTAAGGGGAAACATAATAGTTTATTACATGAATATATTAATAAAATTGATGTGAAATCGGATACTGCTGTCACTTCTGTTTCAGAAGAGGACACAATTAATAATATTTATTTGCAAACCGCAACTGTAAATATTGTAGGAAATAATAGAAATAAGAAATTTCGATGTTTGATAGATATTGGTAGTTGCCGATCTTTTATCCTTGAGCGGGTTTCTAAAGAGTTAAATTTAAAAATAGTAGGACAAGAAGAGTTAAAAATTTATGCGTTTGGTTCTACTGAACCAGTTATAGAAAAAAGAAATAAAGTGAGAGTTGAAATAAATTGTCCCTTTATGCGAAAACATTTAGTTATCGAAGCTTTAGAAACACCGAATATTAGCAATGCTCATATAAGTGCACCTGCAAAAGATATAATTATACAGTGTAAGAAAAACAGAATAAAAATAGCGGATCAAAGCTTCAATGAACGGCATTTACAGCTTTCTCTGTTAATAGGCAGTGATTATTACTGGAAAATTGTGACTGGTAAAGTTCGTAGATTGTCAGGAACTTTAGTTGCATGTCAAACAATGTTCGGCTGGACGATTAATGGTTCAGTTGCTACATCAAATAGGATGATCACACAGCAATCTGCTAACGTTATGAAAGTAGCTGTTCATACAATAGGAAGCAATCTAGATGTTGAATCTAACATGATATTGCGTAAATTTTGGGAGATTGAATCAATTGGAATTAAAAACGAAAGTGATAATACTGATAAGGAAAACGAAATTTTAAATCAGTTTAAAAAATCCATTAGTTTAAAAGATAACCGTTACCAAGTTAAAATACCCTTTAACGAAAAGGTTGAGGAGTTGAAAGACAACTATGAAATAGCTTTTAACAGACTAAATAGTTTAACTAAGAAATTTAAGAAAAATCCAGAATTCTTCAAAAGATATCAAACAATTATCGATGGTTACCTTGAAAGAGAAATAGCAGAAGAAGTTTCTGATAATCCCAAGAAAATATCATTTTATCTCCCACATCAAGGAGTACTTAGAGAAGATAAGGTTACAACAAAACTCCGCGTGGTATTTGATGCCTCTGCTCATGCCACAAATTCCCTTTCATTAAATGAATGCTTAGATGCTGGACCAAATCTTAATCCAGAATTATTAGGAATATTAATTAACTTTCGACAACATAGAATTGCGTTTACAGCGAACATTGAAGAAGCGTTTTTGCAGATCTTACTTTCATCTGAAAATCGAGATGCAGTTAGATTTCTTTGGTTAAACGGGGAATTAGAAAAAGAATATAAAATTCTCAGAATGACTCGAGTTATTTTTGGAGCAACTTGTAGCCCATTTTTGTTTGCAGCTACACTTAAGCATCATGCTGAAAGTTTCAGAGATAATTATCCAGTTGTTAGTGATTTAATTGAAAATTGTATGTATGTTGACGATTTAATAAGTGGTGCAGACAGTGAAAAAGAAGCCATAGAAATTAAACAAGACATGAAAAAGGTTTTGCAAAAGGCTAGTTTTAACATGAGAAAATGGAAAACAAACTGTGTTTCCTTACAGCAGAAATGGGACGAAGAAGAAAACCCTGGTCTGGTGCCATTAGCAGATTGTAGCAAGGCCTTAGGATATTATTGGGATAGTAGAAAAGATACATTAAAGATTCCAGTACCAGAGGTTACCATACTGAATCCAGATGAAGAAATTACAAAGAGATTTATATTAAAAGTAATTGGTAAACTCTATGATCCTATAGGATTTATTAATCCATTTACTGTTACGTGTAAAATACTTGTTCAGAAATGCTGGATTACTGGATATGAGTGGGATAAACCATTACCATCAGACATTCAAAAAAGATTTAAAAGGTGGTGTGAGGATTTAATTAATTTAAAGGAAATTCAAATCGAAAGACATTACTTTAAAAGTAACAGCCTTAAGGGAATATCTGACATTCAATTGCATTGTTTCAGCGGTAGTAGTATTAAAGCTTATGGTGCTGTCGTTTATATTAGGTTTATTGAGAATAATGAAATAAAAACTACATTTGTTTCATCAAAATCTAGAGTTGTTCCCTTGAAAAAGATGACTCTTCCGCGTTTAGAGTTAATGGGTGCTGTAATAGGTTGTAGGTTAATGAAATATATCTTGCATAAAATTAATTTGGAAGTAAATAGCTGCTTTTATTGGACTGATTCTACGATAGTACTTCATTGGGTGAAAGGAGATGCTAAAAGATGGAAACCATTTGTTTGCAACCGAATAATTGAAATTCAAGGCATCACTGATCCCTCATCATGGAACTACTGTCCAGGGGAAGAAAATCCTGCTGATGTTTTAACGAGAGGTGAAAATTCTTTAAGGTTGAAAGAAAATCGAGCATGGTTCAATGGACCTTATTGGCTTTCTGAGGAACGTAACCATTGGCCTATAGCATATCCAGACCCAGAAATGAAGATAGCTGAAGAGGAAAAGAAGAAGAAAAAATGCATAATTTTACAAGCTATTTGTATTGAGTCAAGTACTACGGACTTATTGGAGATATGTAAAATTAATAATTTTACAAAATTACTTAGAGTTACTGCGTGGATCAAAAGATTTATTTTTAACTTGAAAAATAAAGGGAATAAAAAAGGACCACTGTCAGCTGAAGAGTTGAATGATTCCGAAATTTACTGGATTAAAAGAACTCAAGAGAAAGAATTTTCTACAGAAATAAAAAGTTTAAATTCTAACCAAAAGTTACCAGTTTCTTCAAAAATAGCCTTGTACAAACCATTTCTTGATAATAATGGACTGATTAGAATAGGTGGGCGATTACAGTTTTCAGACTTGAGTTATGAACAAAAACATCCTTTGTTGCTGCCTGGTAAGGACGAGTTCACTGAATTAATTATTCGCAGATGTCACGAAATCACTGGGCACGCTGGGTTATCAGAGACACTATCAGAAATGAGAGAAAGGTTTTTCATCCCTAAAGGCAGGCAAAGAGTAAAATCTGTAATATTCAAGTGCAATTTATGTAGGAAATTCAGAGCGAAGCCTGCTACTGAAGAGATGTCTTGTTTGCCCCCAGATCATGTGAGGGAAGCATTTCCATTCGAAATAACTGGATTAGATTATTTAGGTCCTCTGTACATATCGAAAATTCAGAAACGAAGAAATCATATATTTTGCTATTTACTTGCGCAGTTACACGTGCTATACATTTAGAGCTGACAACTGATATGTCAGTACCGTCATTTTTGAGAGCATTTAAAAAATTTATATCCCGTCGAGGACTATGTAAAACAATATATTCAGATAATGCGAAAACTTTCATTAAAGTGAAAAGAGATTTTAATCTTTTAAATGAAACTTTAAGCAAAGAAGAATGCCGAAATTATTTTAGTGAACGAAGAATAACTTGGAAAAACATCGTAGAAAAGGCAGCTTGGTGGGGAGGATTTTGGGAGAGACTTGTTCGCTCTGTGAAGACCTCCCTCAAGAAAATTTTAGGAAAAACATCTCTAAATTATTTGGAGCTTGAAACCACGGTCGTAGAAGTTGAAGCCATTTTGAACTCTAGACCACTAACTTATATAGATGAAGAAAATGAGTCAGTGATTCTCACGCCTGCTCACTTCCTGATAGGTAGACGAATATTGTCTCTTCCTGGACAATCCGTACTATCCCTTTCAACGAAAGATGTCCTCACCAGAAAATATAAGCATCAACAAAAAATAGTGACTACCTTTTGGAACAGATGGAAGAAATCCTATCTTTTGGAATTAAGGTCTGCTCATCAATCCACCTTGAGAAAGAAAAATCCTATTTTTATAACGAAGGACTCAATTGTTCTAATTCACGAGGATAAAGTGCCAAAGCTTATGTGGAAGTGTGGTATCGTCACAGACGTTCATATTGGCAGAGATGGAAAGACACGATCCTGTACAGAGAGTCTTCCGTCTGGGACTCATTTGAAACGTCCAATTCAGTTGCTGTATCCAATCGAACTTTATGAAAATTGAACTTTATGATACATTTAGTAACATTGTTTAACTTTATATTTCTTTTTCTTTTACAGAATTGTAGTAGAATTGCTGCTGAAATAATGAGTAGCTTTATAATTACTGTAAGCGGTATATGTATGTATGTATGTATCTTTATTTAGGTTTGATTTTTGATACTGAAATTAACTTTAGAAATTAATATGTAAAGCTAATATATATATTAATTTTTACATTATGATGTTGTTACAAAGGCATATGCTATTATCACTAGAACATAGTATTATTATATGATTATTATTAAGTATTGGTCTTATTGTTTTGAAAATCTGTGAATTAACTTAGTATTAATTTAGACTCTACTCTTGATGAACTTTTGAAGTTCATCGGGGGGGAGGATGTTGCAACTATATGTCTATAGAGGGCGCACTGCACGAAAATCTTTGTTTACAAACAGAACAAGATGCTGCGCCTAGCAATGTAGATGTTCTTTGTTCTATGTTTTGTTCTTTTTCCATGTCTTGTCCTGTTTTAAGTATGTCCTATGTTAATAAGGAAATTAAAAACCTGCTGAAGGTAAGCTTATTTAGAATTTGAATTTATTATTAAGATGAATTGAGAAACATGATTAGCAATAAGAGAAGTTTTATTAGAAAAATATAACAGGCGTTTGCGCGTACTTAGAAATTTTTAGTTTTTATATTTTTAGTTGTAGAGAAAAATTGCATTCACTAAAAGAAATAAAAATATTCTGTCACGGTTTCAAAATAGTAAGCACGTAAAAATTGGTGAAACTCTTCCAAATAGTATCAAAATCCAGAATTGCTGACACTTTGTACATGGATGAAGAGATGATTTTGCAAGAAATTTTATTCAACTATTGAATGAATTGCTCCTCAAGGTTCTAATTTAGTTCAGGATTCGCTGAGTTATTTAAATTTTTGCAATGAACTAATATTATACTTTGAAAGTTACTCATGAAGTACAGTCTATTTCATGCTTTTTGTTTGAACATTTTTTATTCATTGATTTTAATATATTGTTATTTCAATATTTTTTTAAAAAGATATATATAAGTATCATAAATACCAACATTTCACAGGGAGAAAACAAATGTTTTCAAGAATGTAAGTAAATTTTCAGATTTTTCCATCATTATTAATATTTGAGTTGAGGATTCCATTACATGCATTTATCTTAACTAATATATGCAAGACTTCATGTTCTACATACATCTATTTTGAATGGGATCGAGATTTTGTGCTATATGATACTAAATTGAGTTATGATGGGGACACAGCATTGCACGTTAATTTAACTCAAAGTTTATAATAATGTGGCCTTTCTGTGCTATTAAAAATTTTTTTAACCATTTTTTTTCAAATTTAGGATTGACCCCTATAACGTCAAATACAATTACGAGGACATTTAGGACATAAATTTTAAACTTTGAAGTACTTTGTAATTTACCTAAATTACATAAAGTTTTAATTTCCATGTAAATTAATAATATTTAATATTTGACGCCAAAATCATTTTTTTACAGTATACAACAAATTTTTCAAACTTTTCTAGAAATCGACAGATATATAAGGAATTCTCGAATTATTTCAAGAGTTTTTGTATCGTAAAATAAAATTCATTAGTAAATTAATACACTATCTTTGTTAATACTTTTTGAGTAAAATATAATTTTGCTTAACAAATTTATATAATTTTTCACTTTATTAAATTTTTCATTTATTAAATTTTTTACTTACCAATTTAATTGCAACCATAATTTCCACTAAGCTATGCGTTCCTGGAACCAGGGGGTACATGTACCTTCCTGGGGCTTGAGCAGCCACCAGGCGCGTCGGCATGTGTTGGATAGCCGAATGTCCTGTAGGAATGACAGGATAGCCTTGAATATAGAATCAGAGGCCGCAAACCAGCTCCCGTAAACCCTGGTGTTATGCGTTCCATGCCTAGGGCTAATTGCCACCGCGGTATTGGTGTCTTAACGGAGCCTCTAGTTGCCTGGCGAACTTCTAGAGTAATTTGCCTTGCCCAGTAACTCAGGCAATGCTGGGTGGACTTATATTACCTGAGCTTTTTAATTGTTATCTTGTGGCTGAAAAGACACAAGTTATAACAAACCTTTCTGCATTTGCAGGTGAAGCCTCTGAAGTAGACCTTGCTGAAAAAGACAAGGGAACTCAGAGGCAATCTTGTAAAGGGGCAGCAATGAATCCTTCGCTTGAGGTAGAAATGACCTCCAAACCATCTTCTTCTGGTGAAAGTCAGGAAGCTATCCCTAGCATGTCTGACTTTCTGACCAGATGGAACTGTTTCAGCAAGACCCTATGTGCTGGAAATGTTATACGCAAGAGGAAACGGCAGAGCATATCATTTACGAATGTGAGGCTCTTGCCCTCCCTAGATGAACTTCTTTAGGCATCATCCATACTAGAGAGTGACACCTAGACTCCATTAAAGGGTTATCGGACTTTATTAATAAAGTGGGTGACCCGAGCAAATGGAACTAGGAAGCATTGGGTTTGGAGTTAATGGTACAAAATGCTGATAAAAGCAGAGGTGCCCAATGACATACAAACCCAATTCTAAGAAGAAGAAGAAGAAGAAGCTATGCGTTTATAAAATTTAAACAATTTTTTTGTTTGACATAATTCTGTGCTTAACTGAAAAGGGTCTAAGTTTAATTGTTATTTCCATAATATTTTCAGATTTTATATCTTTCATTCTTATGAATATTCAGTATTTATGAATGGTTATTGAATGGTATTTTTTATTTTATTAGACAATAAATAATAAATGTCATGTAAAAAAATTGCTGAATTTTATTTTTGCAAAATTTTATATAAATATACAAACATTGTTTGCCAAATACAAATGATGAAATAACGTAGAAGCTCTAAGAAATTATATATATATATATATATATATATATATATATATATATATATATATATATATATATATATATATATATATATATATATATATAATTTTAGTTTTTAAAAGAAATTTATTTTTAATTTATAAGTGAAAATTTAAACTTATTTTTGTTATAAGTTAAACATTAATTTACATTGCAATTAAATTTTTAAGTTATAAACAATAGAAAGTAGTTCATATAAGTCTAAAATATATAATGAACTTAAAAATTCTCCGTAAAAAGTACCAACACATTGATATAAAATATAGATATTAATTTAGAAATAAATTTTAAGCAATATTTTCTTTACATTGTTTATGAAAATATCGCTGAATTCCATATATAACATTATTTAATATGATATTTGTCTTCGCGAAAAAGAGTTTGCTGAACAAAATACTAATATTTTCACAAAACATTAAATGATGTTTCTTCTTTTTCATTGGTCGCCGATCGTCTGTCTCCACATTATATTCAAAAAAGTCTGTAGACAAAATAATCGAGTTAATCTATATTGGATTCCATTCTATTCCTTCTGTGTAATAAATGTGATGTGTTTGAATGCGTATATCGCGACGTCATCCCCACATTGTAGTGCAATTTGATTTATAGACATTATCAGCACTAGATGAAGCAATCTATCATTCAAGCCTGTTAATTCATACTCTGGCATTCTGCAATATAATTTCCTGCTGCACATAATCGTAGGCACAATTAGAGAGAAATATCGTTATAACTATCCAAATCCATCTTAGGGGACGCTGACGTTAAACATTCAGGAAAGAAAATGAATCACATGCAAAATAGTGTTAAAACCAATTAAGCTCATTTAAATTTAATAACAATATAAATGAGTGTGTTATGAAATTATGTTAATTGATTTCTAAATAATTTTTATTTAGCTTATTTAATTTTATGTCATTAGTTATTGGTTTTTAAATATTGTGCTTCAGTATACTTTCTGTGAATTGTTTGAAATTTGGAAACGTTTATTCATGCATCGTTTTTTTTGAAAGTTAAAGCTGCCACTGAAACAACAAATTCAAAAAATTTGTTTGTTGATAGTTTTTGAAATAATGACTATTTGCATCCGTACTGTGTTGTTTAGAAGCTGGAGAAGATCATTTTTTAGAAACTTCGACACGGTTGATTTTTTTATCCATTTAAAGATTTTTGTACTATTTGACATTAAGTGTTCTCAAAGCTTACTGTATCTTTTATTGTATTTTTCTTATAAATCCGCCATGTTTCCTTCTGTGAGGATGCCTCATGGATTGTTGACAGTTTCAGAGCTTGATATCTTCCAATCTGATGCCCACAGTAAATCCACCTATTGTAATATTTGAATTAATTTAATGGATGTTTTTGTACAAAGGTTACAGTAGGCATCTGAGCATTAACTTACGTCTTGAGAACATATCGTAGGCAATGAATTGTTGCAAATTCCACTCCACATATAGACGAAAGAGAGCAGAAGCATGACATTTATTCATCCTTTGTAAATAATAACTGGAATTAAAATCAGGGCATACTCTGATGTGTAAAGGAATGTCCTACCATTTGGCTATACTGAGTCGCCAGAGGCATAATAATATAAAAACATTCAGCACTTATATATTTTTTCTTGTAACTAGCAGCTGTATAGTAAACACCAGGAGAGTACCCATAACCCCGAAAGGGTTTTACCACATTTATAGAACCAACTGGAGAGAAAAGAAAACATCGCCGAGGAAGGCGGAAGTACATAATGCATACGAAATAATACACTTACACTAGCAATCATATGGAGACAATAGAAATTATTACTTTTACACAGTAAAGATGGTTTGTAAAGTATACTATTTAACACACACATTAATTGGGTTGCAATGGATAGTTAACATGTAGACACGAAAGAAGCATTCAAACTAGGTATCAGACAAAGTACGTGACAGGATGTGGTAAGACAGGCGTTTAAGTGCATATCAAATTACATGCATACAAGAACATAAGATTATAAAATAAAATAGAAAAGGAAATTAAAAATAATAAATTAGTATTGATCACCTATTCTTGCATTGCTGCAAATTAATAAGGTTGCTGTTGTCGTGTGCCAGCTAGGCTGGCAATATGGGGTGCGCTGCTCCACTTTTCCAACTGAACCCTATTTGGTGTGGAGTCCGATTTCTTCAGTACACACATGCCATAGGTACCCGTTTATAGGGTAGGCAACCATTCACACCTCATTCATACAAGGAAGGGACAAAAACAGGATAGATAGAGAGAGAAAGTACATCCATGCCCGAACCGGGATTCGAACCCTGGACCTCCTTATCCGCACGCAGGTACGCTGACCACTAGACAAGTTGGGTGGCAAATTAATGAGGTAATAATGATTAATGAATAATTAATGTATTTAGTGTGAATTTGATAATTGACTGTATCAACTCAAAGTATATTGGGAGATTTAAAAATCTAAGATATATATACAAAAACTTTAGGTACGTAATGCATTAAAATAGGTCGTACAACATGGTGACGATAATTGTGATTGAATAATCAAGTAGGAGCACTGGAATACAGTTAGATAATAGCAAACAAACAATAATGAACTATATCCAAGGAGATGAAAGAAAGGCTAAGAGGAAGAGAGGAAAATACTTGAATTTAGAAAACGAAGTGGATTTCGCAACTCCTCTTCTTTCAGGTGAATTCCATTACCGACACAGCCATCATTATCCCCTATTCCTCTGGAATAATTAAGTCCCTATATTCAAGGAGAAAATTTATAAGGTTAATGACTTTTAGCTTTGTAGCCTTGTTGATGGTAATGTTTTTGAGCCAACTTTTTAGCTTGTCACTGGGAGTAGTAAAGTTACAGGAACTCGTTTTGTTGTTGTTACTAATGACACTTGGACAAGCCAAGCTCGCTATGCCGTGGCTGTGCGAATTTAAGTCAATTGGGAGCGTCTTTCGTGTAATCAGAGCACCATGAAAGTGAAAGTACGACTTTTGCTCTTCAAATCCTCCGATAGATGGCAGCATAAGAGGTTCTACTCCCTCAATTTTGGCCTTGATCTGAAGGTGGAGTAAATTTCTACAGACCATTGCACCCATGGTAACTGCTCAACGACCGACCATAGGACTTTCATTTCCACAGATTTAATGAGTACGTATATCGCATGTACTCGAAGGGTCTTTGACGGCATTGGGAATCGAACCCCATCCTTCCAGATGGAAGGCCGATACCCTAACCACTAGACTATCACGGCCCATGGAACTCATGATGGGGCATTTTGTAGCGTAGAGAATTTGATTGCATTCTTCTCAACATGCACAGCTGTCAATGGGTAGTTTTCTTATTCTATGCAGGTTACTTGGAAATGGACCATGTCCCGTTACAAAAACCGTTATTTGCCTTGGTTTAAATTCACCTTTGGCAGAATGGAGTAAACTAAGTGTCCGGTGGTATTCTGATTCCAAAGGGTTTGCAAATCGCTGCAATTTTCCTGGTCTTTTTAAAGTGAGAAAGAGGATGGGGTTCATCTGAAATCGCAGCAAGTTTTGCAGGATAGTCTGCCATTTTGTTCCCCTCAAAACCAACATGTGCCTTTATCTAGCAGAGGGAGATGTTTTGTTAGTTGTTAAATTACCCTTGAATTTTCCTGGCTAAAGGACTTTCGGACTGCAAAGCGCATAGAGACTTGCTTTACTATCTGACCAGACGAGGCAATTCTGTTCTTGGTTCTGGCGATACCACTGAAATTACAAGACCTGAGCCCTTGAACAAAAAGTGTCACAAACAGAAAACTTGTTTTGTAACCCTGGAATGAGGGAATTTTTACATTTTCAAAGCAAAACGTGTTAAGATGCTTACAGTATGGTACCTAACTTATAATTTTTAAATATTTTCTTATTAAGTTTATTTGATTTTCCTATAAATTTAGATAGAATGTTACATTCTTGGAGAGTTTATTTTCCCCAAAACTATTGAATAATGTCTCAAGGTTTTGCGTTCCTTATTTCCATGGAAATTACGACCGAAGTAGTATAGGAATTACTAATGAAGTGTATTTAAATTATCAAAAGGGATAAAGAAATTTTTAAAACATGGATTTTTATTATTCCAAGAAAAGATTTCCAACCAACAAAGCCATCAAGGGTGAGTTTCATACATTCAATTACCATTCTTAATTAGAATGCATGAGTTTATTCGTATTATATCGGAAATAACTGAATGTTAAAATTAAGTATTTCACGAATATTTTAAAGTTTAAGAGAAAGAACGGTATAACATCGTTTTTTGTATGTTTATCTTATAAAGGAAAAACAATTGTATAAATGTGTAAGGGGCAATGTAAAAAATCAATTTCATAATAATTAAATGTGTAGTTCCATAGTATATATGACAAATAAATAAATACATGAATATTAATACACATTAATATGAAATTAATGTAAAATCAGCTATTATTACCGTAACATATAATTTTATAGAAAATTACATAATTATAATTTTATTTACAGTTTTTTGCTAAATCTCTAATTAAAAACTTATACATATATATAACATTAAAAAATTAGAAAGAAATTTTTTGCATAAGAAACCATATAAATTTACTATTTTCGTTCATTTAAAGCAATGAAACTTTTCAGATTTACAAATTGAAAGTAGGAAAAAATTTCAAAATGTTAATTCAAAACTCTAACAATTTAGCTTATAAATAGAAGTACTATTTAGCTTATAAATAGAAGTATTCTTTATTTATATAATAAAAGAATTTTTAAAGATAAAAATTAAATATTGACTGATTAATGTGATGAATTTAAAGTTTTCAAATTTATGAATGACTACAAACATTTTAACTATCCAGAAAATATATATTGTGATGAATAAATATATTTCTTCTAGTTTTTAAATGCATAATTTTAATATGTTACACCTTAATTTTTAATAAAGGAAAAAATGAATGAAAAGTAAGAGAATTTTTTTTTTTATCTTTGTTTAGAAATGAAATCAATTTTTAAATATGTTATTGACTTCATAAATTTCCTAAATAAGCAAAATTTGCTATGTGCACAAGAATTAAATTAAATAATAAAGGTTAGCAATTCAATTCACTTCTTGAGCACAGTGCTTTTGTCAGTCTGCTTTTAAAAAATTGTGGTGTAGAAATGATGAGATTTAGAAATTAACATTTGCTTGAAACAAAAGTCAGGCACATTTATTGTAATATATATATTTACTTTGCAAAAATGGAAAACTAAAAAAATCCTTATTGTAAATAAAAATATCAAAACATAAAATTTTGTTTTAGGTTTGCGAATTACACTTAAAAGAGGATGACATTGAAAAAGAAACATTTGTGATCAAATATCGTATAGGCGAGAAAATTTCTGCACAATCCAAAATTAAAAAATAATGCTGTACCATCCCAATTTCTGGTTTTCCTTCAAATTTGATATAGCTAAAAAAACTCTGAGAAAATGTAAATTAAAAAACATTGGAAAAATTAATGTGTCATTGAATATGTATAATTATATTTTTATTATTAATTCTTATAACATTTTTTGCCACTGTTTATAGTTTATTATAACGTAAAATGTGCATTTAAAAAAATCATATACAAGTTAATGAGATGAAGAATAAATTTAATAAACATCAGCCACATTAATATTTTTTACATAAAAAAATTACTATTTAATTTTTTTTTCATAAATCTCAGCATACTTTTCATCATAATTTTGAAACATATATTTTGTTTTCATTTCTATTTATATAAAACTGTATTCTTCTTGTATACTTTTATATTTCCCCTAATAGTATAACAAAGAATAATCAGTATATAAATATGCCTGTATATTTTTTCAAATTTTACAAATAAAGTACTTTTTTTAGTTAAAGTGAAGTTTTATTTTTTATATAAGAGTTACTTATTGTTTTAAAATCAATTATATGCAATTTGATCTAATTATGACATTAAAATTCTAATGTTAAATTTCATAGAACTATTTTCGTAATAAATAATTAGCAGGAACTCATTTTTTATGCCCATTTTTCAATATATATTAAAAAATAATTTCCAAGGGTAATAAAAATTCTTCTATCTCTTTTTAATATTATTTGTTAAATTCATTAAGCATTACTTTAACAAATCTAAAATTATTTTATGGCAAATAAAAGTAACATTTAAGTTCGTTAATTTTAAAGTACTATAATAAAATAATAAGTTGTATTAATTCTAGTGCGTCTCTAATTCTAATATTTTTCTGCAATCGCTTATTGTTATAATATATTTACTTTTAAAAACAATCCCATACATTAATGAGAAAAAAATTAGTAAACTTATTATCATTGAACTCATTATTATTAACTTAAAAATATTGTTTCATATATATGTTTCATATATATATATCATATATATGAAACAATATTTTTATGTTATAATATATATATATATATATATATATATATATATATATATATATATATATATATATATATATATATATATATATATATATATATATATATATATATTATATATATATATATATATATATATATATATACATATAGCATTTTATTTCTATTTATAAGACTCGTGAACGTTCTTCATTATGTTCAATTACATGACGGTGGCTAAATCATATGAAAATATCGATATCTGTTTCAAATTATAAATATATTTAACTTAAAGCAGTGTTTCCATTTCAGAGTAATTTACTTTTTGTTTTAAAATTAAGGAAATAATGCAATGATATGATTGGGATAGTGAAATTCTAATATTAAATTTCACATAACTGTGTTTCAGCAAATAATAACAGGATAAACAACTTTAAAATACAATTTTTTTTATCATAAAAATAAAAATCAAGTAAACTTTTATCTTTAAATAGCGAACTAATTCGTTAAGTAATTTAAAGTGTTACTTTAACAAATCTAAAATTATTTTATAAAAATAAAAATACATTTAAGTTTGCTGAATTGAATGTAATATTTTATTTAATTTACAAAAAATAAAAGAAATTTGGTGGCATCACGCACGCAACTTTTGTTTTAACTTGCCAATATAATAGCGATAGAGATTATATCAACAGGTATTCTTTAGATGACTCATAACTCACTCGCTCAGGCTTCATATTCCAGTGGGTATTGTTATGACCCAGTCAACAGCCTGCTTAATTGCGAACAGTGCCGCCGGAAGACTGAGCAATTGGCATTCAGTCATAACTGTAACTTTCACTGTGTGGTATCCTCCAGTGTTGTGACAAACGCAGCTCCCACTCTTCCCTCCATCTTGGAGCCATCAGGGCAGGCCTGCGTCTTCAGGGTAGGGTCGAACTCCGTGTTACGGTTGACAATCGTATCAACTCTGAATATTCCTGGATGGATCGTAAGTGTAGCCATTCTGACCTTCATAATGTTACTGCTTGTAGTTTTAATTTGTTTTGAAGAAATGTTGCCAAAGTGACGTATCGGCACGTGTACGATGACGTAAATACTATAGTTACCAAAATAGAATTTTCTGCGTAATTCTTATAGGTCTCCATATGTACGACGTAATAAAAACGAGGTTGCCAGATACATAAGAAATTCCGCCAAAAAATCGCCAATCTCAGAATTTGGCATCCTGGATTATTCGGCAACTGTGCTTAGAATATTTAGTATGTTTTAACATTCAGAGCAAATTTCTTTCAAACAGAACAGTTTATGACAAAGGTATCACGTATACCTCAAGAATCCTAAAATTACCTCTCTAATCACATCAGCAATTAGCATTTAGTAACCAGGCAATTAGCATAAATTTAATAACCTCTTTGTTTAGCAGTTTTTTTCATCCAAATTGATTATTGGTGTTACATCTGACTTCTGCATATACGGTTTTAAGAAGAGTGCTTAATATTTTCATGTTTTTCTAACTTTTTCGACATACAAACACGACCAATTAACTTTCCAAACACCATGAGAAAGCCATTAAGTAAAAACCTAACAGCCACTGCGGTGTACGAAGTTATTAACAACGCATTTATCCTAAACGATCCTTCCATAAAAGCAATTCAAAACAAAAAGTTAGAGAGTTTATAACAAAGTATATACTAATTAGAATGTAAATTAGTAATTTTGTGTTTCCTAAATCATGTGTAAAAGGAGATGATTTTAAAAAAGAAGTATAAATTTCCTTTAAAGTATTACTAAATATTCAATTTGGCATTCTGTGGGTACATTTTCTATCTTATGTTATATTTAAACTTGGACATATAACTTAAACCGCGCGCGTACAATTAATCTCCTTGGAGTTTGGAGTTGTAACCACAAACTGCTGAATTGAAGACTTGAATCATGATTACTATTAATGAATTCCTATTTTTCATTTAGATTTTAAATTCATTTTCATGAATATGTATGATAATTTATTTTTCTTACCAATCTGTACTGTCCTAAATGACTGACATGCACGCATTCTCATAATTAGCTAAAATTATCCAATATTTCACTAATTGGATCTTGAGGAGATAAATAATTTTAAAATAACGTTTTTATATTGTTTGATCAAGCTTGAATTCAGAAAGCAGCATTAAAATAAGCAGCTTTGTTCCAAAAAGCATCACAGGAAATAGACATCAACTGATTAAATCGTTTGGACATTTTCTATTCAGGTATATTGTAAAATACCTAGAAAAGAGTATTCGATGAATATTTTGTGCAATTCAGAAAAGTAAGGAGTATATTAGGTACAGCATTTTAGTATAAATGTTTAGTTATGAATGCAGTTAAGGCACAAGTAACAAAAATAAAATAACAGGTAATAATATTTGTATTCTTTCTGTGCATTGAAAAGCTCGAAATGTTTTGCAGCGAATGCAAATGATAATACGAACTCAAAAAAAAAAAAAGAATATATACATTTTTGTATATTTATATACATTTTTGTGTGTGTATATATATATATATATATATATATATATATATATATATATATATATATATATATATATATATATATATATATATATATAAATATATATATATATATATATATATTTAAATATGAATATTTCGAATATTTCAAAGTAGTCATGGTATTAAGATTTATATTTCATTTAATATTTCAGAAATTACGCACAATGTTTTCATCAATTGCATACCTAAAAACTGTAGACAATAAGATGGTAAAACAAAATTCCATAAAATTCTCTATTATATTAAAAACTATCGAATAACACACACATTATCAAAACTATCCTAACGATAAAATTTCAATACGACGTAATTTTCAGTCCAAATTCTGAATAAATTTTCATACAATGCTACCGGGATGGTCTACGTATATTTCATATTTCATTCTAAAACCAGGCCAAAAATCTGTGAAAAATTCAGGTTGGCTAGTTTAATAAAAAAAATAATATCTCTTAAATCAAAATGAAAATGGTTAAAAATAAAATTTTTAAATTTTCTATTAAAATGGAACGAAATATTGTGATTTTCTTAAAATACTTGATTTAATTTTTACTATTAAAATTTATAAACTAGTCAATGTGAGTAAAAATTTTATTATAACAAAGAGAAACGAGCTGAAATGCAATCATGAAGGGTAATTTTAGCAAAAATATTTTTAGACCTGAAGCAATTTATTTTAAATGTAGTCCAAAGAGAGAGGGTAAAGTTTTTACCGGAAATTTTTTTTTCTTTTTTTGCGCTGAACTTACTGACATCAAATTTGTATATAAGTAGAAATGGTATTTTCGTATAGATTATACTGAAAAATTCAAAATATTTTAATGAAGAAAATTCTCTATCACTTATCTATTTTTAAAAAATTGCAGAAGTATTGGTTTTTGATTATTGGTGAATTAAGAATTTTCATTAAACTAAATTAATTTTTTTATTTTTTAATATAGACTACACTACCTAGTTTGTTACTAATTTATGAAAGAAAAACTAATGCAAAAAATTTCACATGGGAATAAAAAACTCTTTAAATGTCCAATTCTTATATATGTGTGTGTTAAATTCGGTTGAATACTGGATGTTAGTATTTAAAATAGGAGAAAATTCTTTGAAATTTTTTAAGATAAGTATTTAAAACTTTATGAAAGTACTTCTTTGTATAAAATAACTGTAATTAGTTCATATTGTAATTTTTTGAAGTTATAAATCGTTTTGAATATTTGTAATATCATCGGTAAGAGTGAAAGCAAACGTTACTATTTTTATATTTAATTTTTTGCTGTTTCCCTACACCATTTATGAACCAAACGTTTTCTTAAATACAAGTTAAAATCAAAGAAATTTATTGATTTCCCGAATTACAAGGAAATATCCGAATAAAATATGTAAATCTACTGCTTTGAAACTGCGACGCAAAGTTTATCTTTTGAATTCTTGTTTATACGTGAGCGAAGCTATTAAATGTACAGTCTTCATAGCCGAATATGGCAAAATCTATATTTCGTTTAATCGCATACCTTGCAGTTATCCTCTATAGCAATCAGTAATTATTAAATTCTAACTAATATGACTGAGTACCATTAATATGTAACATAGTAATATAACAATTAATAGAATAACATGAATATCATAATGAGTAAACATTAATATCTAAATGTTGAAATTAGAGGGCAAATATTCAGTAAATTAGAAAATGATCAGTTTCAAGCCCAAACTTAAGAGAATTCAATATAACCTTTCCCGTCAATTAAACTTGTGAAAATAGTAAAAAGTCATTTGAGACCAAGATTGCAAGAAAAAAATCAAAACTTGCTTAATATAATAATATAGCAAGTTATAGTTTCCTCGTTATGTCTATGTGAACATGGGCATTTCAAGATTAGCAGATTGCAGGTGTTACCGAAAAACATAATTAGAGAAGAGTTTGCAGGAAATTCTGAGGTTTATATATACCTTATTTTAACTAACTACAGTAACTAATTCAGAATACAATATAAATTACAGAAATTGGAACTTAGATCAGAGGGAAACCATTTTTTCTATTGATAAGTCCACATTTTCAATCAAGCTACTGATTTTTGATGCATGGAAAGAATGACGAAGCTGCTACTCACATTTTAATATCCAATAATTCTGTAAAGATTTAATGTTTTTGATTGGTATCTTGTTTTATGGTCACATACCTTCTCATTTCTGTGAAAGATACCTCATATCTGGTTTGAAGTTATAGGAATGACACTGCTTGCTGCCTCATCGTGGCAGCAAGCAGTGTCATTCCTATAACTATAAATATTGTATATAAATGTCATTCCTATAACTTTATTCCTATAAACTTCTAAATTTCATTAACTATAATCAATTTCTGTTGGTAAATTAGTGGCCAAATTGGTACACTACTGCATTATATCACAAAATGTCCTCAAACCAAAGATCTACATATCAAAAAATCATCTATTCAAACCAACTACCAGTTCTTAAAATTCTGCACAACGAACAAGTTCAGAACAAAAAAATTAATACAAATAATTACTTTCCTTCATGAAAAAGGACTCCAAATGTGCAAAGACCTGGCTGCTCACCAACAGGAATCTTATAACTCAGAAGCAGAGTCAACAGAATTCGAAAATTAACTAAATTTTTCAATTCAAGTAACAAACAAACTAATCACCAGTTTTTCAATTTCCAAAATTACTAGTACTTTGTACATATCTAAATTTCAAGACATGTAAAGAACCAATTACATTTTATTCCTATAAACTTCTAAATTTCATTAACTATAATCAATTTCTGTTGGTAAATTATGTAAATATTTCAGCCATCCTTACTTAAATTTATTTAGATCCTGTTAACATTTATTTTTCTGTTTCACTTGATCCTATCTTATTATTCTGTTATTTCAAATTTGTATTCCGAACTGTGATACAGTGGTCTACTGCGTAGATCACTGTAGGCTTGAAAGCCCCACCGTTGTAAAGCACTCGTCTCTCAAACAATGTGTCGAGCATTCTGGAGAACCTCTTAAGGCTCAAGCTCCCAGATTACAGTTCCCAGTGGGCACCTGGCACTCCGTGCTGGGTGTCCGACATTCTAGACTGAAGTAGAGGCACAACCTGATAGCCAATAGGAATAGAACAGGGCCTCTTCTTCTCGTTGTCTGTCTGCCTCATCGTGGCGGGAGGGTGTTCCTGGACGGAATGGGCGAAGTACATCGGGAGTTTTACTCCTGGTAGGGCCACCCTAGGCATGAAGGCCATTCCAATATGTCCAGCTAAAGTAAGCAGGCAATAGGGGCTAAGTCAGTCTTCTCTCTTTGGTGCCCCATGTCCTCTTACCAATTGAAGATGCTCCTTTCCCACTACCATGGAACCAATACAACTTTTTGGAGATTTTTGGTTTTACGGAGTTGGTGTAGGGATTAGTAACAACAACAGCATCTTGGAATCTAATATTTTTCTTTCTGCAGTAGCAGTTTGCCAAGATTTTATTTGAATATAACTGACAACACGTGAACATAAAAATCTCCTCCGTTTTCAATTTGTCTATAAGTAAAGATCTTTTCCTTATTGATTTCTCTGGCAGATTTCCAGATCATAATTCTTTTTCAAGAAGATAATTGCGATTTCCTAATTCCCCCAAAACCATTTGCAACACGAACTTAGAAGAAAGTTCTTGAAAATGCTTGACACATTACCAATGGAATTTTAAGTTGCCTTTTTCCCAGTTTGTAATGTTAGTTTGTAAGAGCAAATTCTACTTGTTAATACTGTACCGAGCTCCACGGGTTCGTGTTGATTGAGAGTTGAATAAAGCAACCACTTAATGAACACAAGACTTTTATTCGTAAAAACTTCACTAGATAAACGAAATTCCCGCTGTAACAATCACAATTATACAGCTACAATTCGTCAGATACAATAAGAAATAGCTTCCAATCAGAGGTCTCAAATACCTCAGACAGAGAACAACTAGCAGTCACAACTAATCGTCTTCACACACTGGCTGTCTTCACAAAACTGACTCTTCCATGTCGGGCTGCGGTATTTATACCTGACTTGGCGGAGAAATCTACCAATTTCGCCAAGGTTCTGGAAGCTTCTAGGCTATCTCGAAAAATATTGGTCCTAGAGCTTAGGTGATGGATGTTTCCAGAAGTATCGATTTCTCGCCAAGTCTCCAAAAATCTCGTCAACCGTCGCCAAGAATCTCGCCAACTGTCGCCAAGTCGCCAAATCATTAGGAAATCCGCTTTTAAACTACAACACGTCTAAATACCGCAATTTTTGCCCAAAATGTGATCTGTCTGAGATATTTTAAGACAATTATAATCATTATTTATAAATTTGTAACATTGCCCCCTCTCAAGGACTGCACGTCCCGGGCAGTACAATCCCCTGATAGGAGGCCAAATTTAATATAAGAGAATTTACATTTCAAGAGGATACATTACATACACAAGCAACTAAAAATACAAAAAAATAGAAAAGATAAAAAAATTATCTATACTATTTACAAGGAGACCATGGTCTACTAATTTTTACTCTACATTACGATAAGGAGCTAATCTATCATAATGTACTACCTTTCATTTTGAAGAAGATGATTTTCTTATACGAACCACGACGTCGTTCAGTCTTTTCAGGACTGTGTAGGGACCTTCCCAGTTGGCTTGCAACTTTGGAGAAAGTCCTTTACGTCGAATCGGGTTCCACAACCAAACTTTGTCACCTTCTTGAAATTCACGTCCTGTCGCCCTTGTGTCATACCTTGTCTTCATTCTTTCGGTCGTCAGGTTGGTTCGGTCTCGAGCGAAGTTATGGACATCTTCAAGACGTGCCTGAAGGTCTCGAAGGTATTCCTCTGGCGATGAAGATGTATCCGGTGGACGACCAAACTGAAGATCACAAGGGAGACGAAGTTCGCGACCAAAGAGCATCTGTGAAGGAGTATATCCGGTAGTCTCATGGACAGCACTGCGATATGCAAGCAGAAACAGCGGTAGCTTCAAATCCCAATCTTGCTGATTTCTGGAAACCATAAGGGAGAGGTTATTCAAGATGGTTCTGTTAAACCTCTACCATGCCGTCCGATTGTGGGTGTAGTGGCGTGGTCTGCGTCTTGTCTATTCCGAGAATTTGACACATTCCTTTAAACACAACAGAGGTGAAATTTGTTCCTTGATCAGAATGAATTTGTAAGGGAGTGCCGAATCTGGAAACCCATTGCTGCACTAGAACCTCAGCTACTGTAGTCGCCTCTTGATCGGGGATTGCAAACGCTTCAGGCCACTTAGTAAAGTAGTCCATGACAACTAGTATGTATTTGTTGCCATTTGAAGATCGTGGTAAAGGACCCAAAATGTCCAATGCTATCCGCTCAAAAGGTGCTCCTACGTTGTACCGCTGCAACCTTCCTCGGTTACGTTTCTTCGGTCCTTTACGTGCCGCACAGTCATCACAAGATTGGCACCATTTCTCTACATCTTGTCTCGTTTTGCTCCAATAGAAGCGTTCTCGAACTTTCTGTAGAGTTTTCATTACTCCGAAGTGGCCTCCAGTTGAACTACTATGCAATTCTTTCAAAACATCTGAAATTCTTGATTTTGGAAGAACAAGCTGCCATTTGAAATTACGTCCATCATCGGACTCCCATTTCCTGTATAAGACACCATTTCTTATATGGAGTGAGTCCCAAAGAGCCCAATATTGTTTAGTAGCAGGACTGTAGGTGGAGATATCCTGCCAACTTGGTTTCATACTGGAAGATTCTTTTAATTCTAAAATTGGATTTATATCTGGGTCTTCTTTTTGGGCTTCTCTAAGTTCTTTATCACTCCATGGGTCTGGTTTCGATGGAGGTGAAGCAGTAACTTGGCGTACAGAAGGATTTACTAACTGATAGTTCTTCTCTACTCTAGAACAATATCGGCAGCTTTCATTACACGGTTTCCTTGATAGTGCATCAGCATTTCCATGCAGAGTTCCTTTGCGATGACGTATTTCAAAGTCAAACTCCTGGAGTCGTTGAATCCATCTGGCTGCCTGTCCTTCTGGATTTTTAAAATTTAAAAGCCAGGTTAAGGATGCGTGATCGGTGCGGAGCAAGAACTTTCTTCCATAGAGATAATGGTGGAAATGGTCTATGGCTTTGACGATTGCCAGCAATTCCTTCCTGGTTGTACAATAATTCCGCTCTGGTTTCGAAAGACATTTACTCCAATACGCAATGACATATTCTTTATCATCAATTTCTTGCGACAAAACAGCTCCGATACTTTCGTTGCTGGCATCCGTATCTAAAATGAATAATTTTTCGGGCTGGGGATATGCAAGAACGGGCGAAGATGTCAACGCCTCCTTCAGTTGTTTAAAAGCTTTCTCACATTCATCTGTCCATAGAAATCTCTGTTTAACTTCTGTCAACTTGTGAAGAGGTCTGGCAATACTTGAAAAACCCTTAACAAATTTCCTGTAATATGTGCATAGTCCAAGAAAACTTCTTAATTGGTGGACATCTTTTGGACGACTCCAGTCCTTAACTGCAGAGATCTTTTCAGGATCTGTTCTTACACCTTCAGCAGAGATAATGTGTCCCAGATAGCTTACTTCACGTCGGAATAAATTACATTTGCAAGGATTCAGCTTCAGGTTGGCCATTTTTAATTTTTCCAGCACCTTTCGGATGTTTCTTAAATGGTCTTCGAATGTGCGCCCTACAATAATGATATCGTCCAAATATACCAAACAGGCTTCGTAGGAAAGTCCTCGTAATACTGTCTCCATCAGGCGCTCAAACGTTGCAGGTGCATTGCAAAGCCCAAATGGCATAACCTTGAACTGCCAAAGTCCTTGTCCTGTGGTGAATGCAGTCTTTTCTCGATCCTCAGGATGTATCTCTACTTGCCAATAACCACTCTTGAGATCCAAAGTCGAAAACCATTGTTTTCCAGATAAAGCATCAAGTGTATCGTCAATCCTAGGAAGAGGGTAACTATCTTTTTTAGTGATGTTGTTTAACCGACGATAGTCAACGCAGAATCAGGTAGAACCATCTTTCTTCCGAACTAAAACAATAGGCGAAGCCCAAGGACTCTCTGATGGCTCAATAATGTCATTCTGCTGCATTTCCATCAGAAGATTATCCACCTCTTCCTGCTTAGCGAATGGCAATCTTCTCGGATGTTGTTTAATGGGTGGATGATTTCCTGTATTGATTCGGTGCTGCGTCAATTTGGTTCGCCCAACATCATCTGATTTCTTGGAAAAGAGATCTCCGAATTCTAATAATAAATTTCTTGCAGCATTCCTCTGTTTATCATCTAACTCTGCTCTCTGAAGGAGTTCATTAATTAGAGTGTCAGGAGGCTCAGATAGTGTGGCTTGACAATTTCGGTTAATACAGGTCACTGGAGTGCAAGTCGCTAGCACTTCTCCTTCTTTTATAAGTTTTACCTTATTACTTAGATTAGCAACTCTTACCGGGATTACATTTCGTGAAAGGTCGACGAGTGAAGAAGCCACTAGTACTCCTTTAACGCTATTGTCGGAATCTGGATATTCAGTCAATCCATAATGAAAATTATTATCTTCTGAAAGAGCTCCGCAAACTATTGTCTCAGTTCTTGGTGGTAATGTTGTTTCACTCTTCGCAGTTATATGATGGACTGTTTTAATATCTGAATATTTCGTCTTAAAAATCGCTATGTCTTCAGAACATGAGTGTAGTTCATTATTTTTAAAATCTAACTTGAAATGGTTTTCTTTGAGAAAGTCCAATCCGAGAATAAATTCGTCATTTATATCAGCGACATATGCCATATGATGGTACACGGCATTACCAAATGCAATGTTTAGATTTATTTTTCCATGCACTTTAATCTTGTCACCTGTCACAGTTTGGAGGGTAATGCAGGGCGGCGTCCAGATGAGTTTGTCACCAAGTTTGCGAGCCAAATCTGTCCTAATGATAGTTACGTTGGCTCCAGTATCGATTATCATTCTGCAGGGAACTTCGTTGACATGTCCCATAACGAAAAGTCCGTTGTCGCCGCTACTTACGGAAGAAATGTGAAACAATTTGAAATGGGGCTTCTGACTCTCTGGACATCTCCGCCCCGCGAGATGGCCACATATTAGTTTCCCTGCTGTGGTGGAAGATCATTTCCACCATTTTTTCGTTTCGGGCAGTCTCTCTGAACGTGTCCGACTGCACCGCAAGTCCAACACTGAATTTTCGTGTTTCTGCCACCTTTACTCAATTCTAAGTTACGGAATTTTCGCCGCAGATCTTCGATTTGCTTTCTGAGATCATAGTCCGTATCAGTAGTAGAGACGGCTCTGATTGAGTGCCGGTCTTTACGCGCGGCCTGCTGGGCAGCCTCTATCTTATGTGCGTAGACTAGGGCAGATCCAATATCTTTGACATCGGCGAGTCTAAGTGTTTTCTGTATCTCCGGATCCCTCACACTATCGATGAAGTGATGGAGAGCCAGATCCTGACGTGTCTCAAATGGACAGTCCGAAAATGCTAGATGGGAAAGTCGCTGAATATCGGCAGCCAATTCTTGAAGACTTTCACCCGCTTTTTGATAGCGTGACTTTAACTGTAGTCTGCTATATTCTTTAGTGCACTTATCTCCAAACCGCAGCTCAAGCGCACTCGATAGGGCTTGGAAATCGTGCCTCTGCTCCTCCGGAAGCGTCTCGAGGATGTCAGCCGCGTCTCCTCTTAAAGAAGCCGCCAGGTGAAAAGCTTGGGCTCGGGGATTCCATCCATTAGCTTCCGCTACCATCATAAACTGGGTCTTGTATACTTGCCAGGATGATTTCCCATCAAATGTTGAGAGTTTAATATTGGCTAGGGAAGGCACAAATGTCACGTTGGGTTCCTCATGTTTGTTTGACATTTGCTTCTTCAAGCTTTCAATCTCCTTATTGATATTGTCTAATGCTTCTTCCACGTTTTCTTCTATCTCTAGAACTTTAGTTTCTACTGAAGTTACCTTATCCTCCATTGCATTCATCTTCTCCTGAATGATGTTGGAGAATTCTTCTTTAACACTTACAATGTCCTTCTTGAGCTCATCCTGTCCAGATTTTATCTCTTTCATCATCTCGGTGTTAATCTCTTCTTGTCTAGCTTTCATCTCCTCTTGTCCAGCTTTCATCTCTTTCATCATCTCGGTTTTAATCTCTTCTTGTCCAGCTTTCATCTCGGTTTTCATATCTTCTTGTCCAGCTTTCATCTCAGCCATCTGCTCCGCTAATTTTTCGAGAAGACTTTTCATTAAATCCATATCCATTTTTCTGGTGACACGCTGCATCAACTCTTCAATCCCGATTCTGACACCAGTTGTACCGAGCTCCACGGGTTCGTGTTGATTGAGAGTTGAATAAAGCAACCACTTAATGAACACAAGACTTTTATTCGTAAAAACTTCACTAGATAAACGAAATTCCCGCTGTAACAATCACAATTATACAGCTACAATTCGTCAGATACAATAAGAAATAGCTTCCAATCATAGGTCTCAAATACCTCAGACAGAGAACAACTAGCAGTCACAACTAATCGTCTTCACACACTGGCTGTCTTCACAAAACTGACTCTTCCATGTCGGGCTGCGGTATTTATACCTGACTTGGCGGAGAAATCTACCAATTTCGCCAAGGTTCTGGAAGCTTCTAGGCTATCTCGAAAAATATTGGTCCTAGAGCTTAGGTGATGGATGTTTCCAGAAGTATCGATTTCTCGCCAAGTCTCCAAAAATCTCGTCAACCGTCGCCAAGAATCTCGCCAACTGTCGCCAAGTCGCCAAATCATTAGGAAATCCGCTTTTAAACTACAACACGTCTAAATACCGCAATTTTTGCCCAAAATGTGATCTGTCTGAGATATTTTAAGACAATTATAATCATTATTTATAAATTTGTAACAATACGCTTGTTTGGTCTAACTATGTAGCTTTATCTTAAGACTTAAATCATTGGATATTTGTTATTTTTTATATAATATTAACCTATATTCACATATCAAATTTCATTAGAAAAATTTCAGTAATTTTGGAGATGATCAACCAAATTATAATGTTTACGAAATTTTAATCAATTGTCAATGTTAAGTTATAAAGGCTCTTTGTTTTTTTAAATATCAAACAACTGGTGTACTTTTTTGTTTTAGATACTCAAAGAAATGCCTAAGATACTAAATGTCCAAGTATTTACAATCAAGTACATATTCTCTTTTAAACTAACTCACTACAGATTGGTTGGTTGGTTGGTTGGGTTTTATGGCGCAAGGTACAGAACTACAGAAGCACTTACAGTGAGTGTAAAAAGTATTCGAACAGTACGACAATTGTCTTAAAAGATGTTCATAAAAATAATGAATACAAATTCCGTTTTAATTAATTAAAAATATATAATAGGACATATTTTCACTATTTTCATGTGTAATTTACAAAAAATAATTTTATACATTAATTTTCATGAAATTTCATGAACTTTGGGGTATTATATAGTATCCAGAGCCTTGTGTTTAGGGCTGTGTGCTTGGAGTCGTTATCATGCATGAAAACATAATCACCATTCAAGCCCATTTTTGTTGCACTAGGTCCTAAATTATTGTTTAAAATGTCAATATAAAGTTGATGATTCATAATGCTTTTAATAAAGACTAATTTGCCCACCCCAGTAGCACTCATACACCCCCAAACAAGCAGACTTCCACTACCATATTTCACTGTGGACATTAAATTCATAGGATGCATTTCTGCATTGCGCTATCTCCATACCATTCGTCTCCCGTCCGATCCAAATATGTTGTATATACTTTCGTCTGTAAAGATAACCTTTTTATAGAAATCTGGACTTTCATAACGTATTACTTGGGGAAAGACAATCGCAGCTTCTTATTCTTCTCACTAACAAAGAATTTTCGTCTCACAACATGTCCATGTAAACCTTCATTTCTGCATGTATTTCAAACAGTACTTACGGAGACTGCTGTTCCCATGTTCTTCTGTTCTGATGTTAGAGTAGGAGCCCTTATTTTGGGATCCTTCTTTAATGAACGTACCAGAAAACGTCAGTCAGATGATGTCAATAGACATGGTCGCCCAGTACGAGAACTGTTTCGAACCGTTAGAGTGGCAGCAAACTTTTTTATGATTGACTGTACAGTTGAATGGGGTCTACCAACCAGGTCAGAAAACTTGTTGTACAATTTAACATTTTTACGGAGCTTTAAAATCAGTTCTCTTCCGGAAACACTTGTCGCTTTACTTTTACGACCCATTACAGAATTTCAAGTTTCTCACTACATTAAAATTTCCACTGAAGAACCTTTTAAATAACTTTCAAGATAATGTCAATTAATGCATTAAAATTTCCACTGAAGAACCTTTTAAATAACTTACAAGATAATATCAATTAACTACATATTAATGGCTAAACCAATCACAAAATATAACAAAAATTATTGCAATTCTTTTAGTGTACGAATACTTTTTACACCACAAGATGTTGGATTGTTACAGTTTTGTAAATATTTATTCATGTATAAAGTTATTTTTCAGTAAATTTCACATGAAACTAGTGAAAATATGTTCTATAATGTATTTATTATTAATTAAAATGGAATTCATGTTTATAATTTTTATGAATGAATCTTTTTTAAATCAATTGTCGTACTGTACGAATACTTTTTACACTCACTGTAATTTATAAAACAGTAGATAATATTAATTCTTTTTATCTGCCCCTGTGTGTGTAAGAATACGTAATTTAACAAGACACTTCTCAAAGAAATTTCATTAAAATTCATTTACATGTTTCAAACTAACTCCTTTTACGATTCAAAATAATGAGAAATAAAGCAAACATGGAAAATTAATCGCTTGTGTACAGTAAAAAGAGAAAATACAAAGCTGAGTTAAATTATAACACTGTTCCCTAATAACAACCAGCAATTTAATGTCTCCGCATCTATTTATGCAATAATATACAAAGGTAAATAAAATGCTACAGCACCTCGTTCCTCTTTCTCTAAATTTTCAGAGATACATAACTGAAAACCGTTTATTGTTCACAATCGCTTGCCTCGCCGACAAATGTTCTCGACTGTGGCTCCTGCCTTCCATTTCTGGGGAGAATATTTCCCTCGAGAACAATGGATCACATTTCATTCGTTAAGAATTGCATATTTATGAAGAAACTCAATGCGATTTTTGAAGGAGAAAGAGAGTGATGGAAGTGTGTTAAGGCTCACATTTCGTATCGTAAATAATAGAATGATTACTGAAGAAACCTCCAGAATTGTTAATTTTTTCAATAGCTTTCAAATAATACCAATAAGTTAGATATCACTCTTGTAATTATAATTTGGCTATTGATGGCGCAGAAAATGTAACTTAGACATAATTGATTGCCTGTGAGAAAAAGCTACTCATTTTCATCTGAAACGCAAATGTTCGTTTGACACTGATGTCTGATCACTGGACATCAGCGAGTTGGAAATGGATAAGTGTGGTCGGATGGATCACATTATATCATGTTTTACACGTGTGGTAGAGGTCGGAATCGAGTGAGAATCCCACTGAGTTATGAATTCATCTTTCCTGATTCGTGCAGCGCAAGAGCCTTTTGTGAATAATATGATGGCATGTGCCCTAGTGTGTTTCCAGGATAAATAAAAATCCAGAGATATCACGATATGTTTCTACAAGAAGAGCATTCAACAATGTGTGATTTTCATCGTGGTGGTCACAGATACTTTATATATATATATATATATATATATATATATATATATATATATATATATATATATATATATATATATATATATATATATATATATAGTTAATAGTATAATTTATAAAATATGCAAGGAATATAATATAATGAAACAAAATACAACTTACAAAATACTACTTGTATATTTTGGATTGGGTTTTGCTTCTTTTCTTGTTTGATGCTTTGATTTGATTTTTGGTATGGCTTTGGGGTGTGATGGCTTTTTTAAGACTATGTCTTGGGCCATTGCAGAAAAGCCATAATTTGTGCCAATGTGGTCAACATCCCCTGATGAAGCTGGCCATATTGGTACTTTATTCCATTTATATTTATCTTTCTTTAAAGTGTTTTCAATGTAATTCTTTTCATTGTATTTTTTTCAATGTGTTATTTTCCATTTGATATTTCAATATATCCTTTTCCATTTAATATTTCAATGTGTTGTCTTCCATCTGATATTCTACTTTTGACATTTAATTTTTCAATGTATTATTTTCTATTTGGCATTTTTCATTGTATTTTGTTTCATTATATTATATTCTTTGCATATTTTATAAATTATACTATTTACTACATCGTAGTAATACTATTCTAGCTGCTTTTGCGCTAAATGTACTGCTAAACTTAAAACTTAAAATTTTATGTATTCTTGTGCTTTTGGTTATATGTCTAACTTTGCATTTATATTTTATGTATTCTTGTGCTTTTGGCTATACATCTGATTTTGCATTTATATATATATATATATATATATATATATATATATATATATATATATATATATATATATATATATATATATATATATATATATATATATATATATATATATATATATATATATCATACCAAACATATTCAAAATTTTGGTTCTCTGAGCAAGAGTTTAACTTCAAGCACCTTCCGTGGCCACCGTAGAGCCTGGATCTTAACCTCACTGAAAACTATAGATGGGATATGAAGGGCCGTTGCTGTTGTTGTTGTTGCACCAGCATACTTCCCTGTACCTAGTCCTGAGAAGGACTTTGGACGTCCTATATTAACGTATAGGCGAATATATTTCGAACCTGTTTATCTTAAGGCATGGAAGACATGGGACTCACCACAAAGCTTTCCCATTGGTGAATTAAGAAGAAGAAAATACCAACTGAATTGTCGACCAGGTAATTTGATGGACCGTGCCTAAACAATTACAAGGCAATTCAGCTACGTATAAATCTGCTGAAGTTAAGAAATATAGTGCGATCTGTGGTTGTTGTTGCTTATCACACTTGGACAAGCCAAGCTCGCTATGCCGTTGACTATGCGAATTGAAGTCAATAGAGAATGTCTCTTGTTTTAGATCAGAGCAACACGAAGGTGAAAGTACGACTTTGCTCTATTAAGGTGCCTCGTCATTTTGAACCACGGTCAGATGAAGAGGCCACACCTGAGCTGGCACCCTCCTTTCCACATCAGCGCCACGCCAGCGGAAGGACTTTGGACGTCACAGATTAACGTGGACACGTCCCCAACCCACGGAGTTCCAGCAACCCAGAGAAGGAGAGTACACCGTGGTCACCCTCTCAACCACTGCCCACGGCATATGATGCTTCACTTAGCTGAGCTTACGGGAAGCGGCGTGAAGCTACTGAGCTACTGGAGCTCTTATATTTTAATTAAATAATTGTTGAGACATTCAATTAGATAAAGTTTTTAACACACTATCACTGTATGTAAAAATAAATTATATATTTCCCCTTATATTGTGTTATTTAAATTTTAATTCTTTGAATAAGAGTGTTATCAGTGTGTTTTTCTTCCGTAAAATCAAAAGTTTATTTTCCCAAATATTCAATTCTATTCGAAATTTTAATAATTAAAGAACGCTCTTTAATTTATAATTATCAACTTAAATATTTATACAAAGAGCAATATTACGTGAAATTTATATTTTTAAACTTTTATATAATAAATTACAAAAATCAAATTTCAACAAATGTATTAAGAAAGGCATTTTTACAACTTTTTTTCGTGTTTTTCATATTTTTTAGGCAACTGTAGTTTGTTTTCATATGTATAATATATTTCCAACATATATTTCCACAAATTTGAAAATATCAAATAAATATAATGTATAAGAATGTTTTCACCACCTTTCTTCATAAATATTTCCCATCCTTCAATTAAGAAACTGAAAGAACAAACATAAGTAGCCCTTAAATGTTTCATATTCTAAATATTTTTTATTCCAAGTGCGGGCACACTTGGGTGACTAACCCTATGCCACAACAAGGCCAGAAACTGCTACTCATTTATCGTTACCCAGCGGGCACCTGTGAAGCAAGTCACGGAGGCGAGTAGCGTTACCCGCGCCATACCACCACAAACCCGTTTATAGGGCAGGTCACATTCATACATCATCGCGGAAGAAAAAACAAAGAAATCCAGAGAAGGAAAGAAACATCCATGCTCGAACCGGGATTCGAACCCGGGACCCACAGCTCAGGAGTCAGGAACGCTAACCACTCAGCCATCGGTCGGCATATTCTAAATATAGGGTTATAAGTATGGTTAACGCCAAACGTTCCTGTCATGTTGTTTGTAAAATTCCGGAAATGTGCAATTGTCCAATTCAACAGATACATCAATACAAAACGTGAGTACTGTATTCATATCTATTGATTCATTGGGCTGAGGATTAAATGCAAAATCTTCCAGCCCTGATGGGTGAACCAAAGTCATTGTATATATAATAAATAACGTGATTACGTGAGTTTGTGTGTAATGATGATGATATGAGTAAAACAATTTCCAAAGAGAAATAAATGTGTCTGTTGACCTAAGCAAACATTTTCTTCTGAAACTAATAATGATGTACATTAATCCCCTTTACAGCATGGTATATTAATTCTCTTACTACGCGCTCGTATGACCTCGTATAACGCTTTATGTACACATGATTCCCATTTAGCTTGTCTCGTGTAAAGGGTTTAAATAAAATTTTAATTAAAAAAACTATATTTTGAATGAAATATGAGCGTTTTATTAAAATCAATCCGCGGGTTGGGGACGTGTCCACGTTTATCTGTGACGTCCAAAGTTCTACCGCTGGTGTGGCGTGGATGTGGAGGGTGCCAGCTAAGGTGAGGCCTCGTCAACAGACCGTGACTCAAAATGACGAGGCACCTTAAAAAGCGCAAAGTCGTACTTTCACCTTCGTGGTGCTCTGATCCAAACGGAAGACGCTCTCTATTGACTTAATCCGCACAGTCAAATGCATAGCGAGCTTTGCTTGTCCAAGAGTCATAAGCACCAACAACAACAACATTAAAATCAAACTAAGAACATTTTAAATAAAAAAACTTATACCTATGAGACAAACAGTTAATTTCAAATAATTTCAAAAACACAAATTTAATAAAATAATTTTATTACATTTTACAAGAACTCAATTGACATAATGTGCAAATGAACGGGAAATCGATTGTGATCTGTTAAAATCGTTACAAATTTCGCAGTACAGAAGAATAACGTGGGAAGCCTCCGCGTCATATGAGAGAAAATACGCGTTACACGGGGGAAATGAAACCGCGTATTGTGAAAACGCGTAATAAGGCGACATCCAACAAACACGTTTATAAAACCAAACCGGATGAGATGTAAACATAGTGTATACAAAAAACTAAATTTTAAATTTCAAACTTTTACAGAGTCATCCTATAAAACATACGACCTGAAGAGGAAGCTGGAATAAATCCGCACCCTGCGCTCAAGAATTGCAAGGATGTACCGAGCTTCGGGTGTTGATTGTGAGCCGACGAAATAAACTCTTTAAAATTCACAAGACTTAATCATAGCAAACTGTGAACTAAATACAGAAAATCCAGCAGTAGAAATTACAATTCCGCAGATCTAATACAGCTAATACTACAGGAAACAGCTTCCAATTACAGAAAGATCTAATATCTCAGACAACCAACAGCTTCTGCGCTCTAAACTAGCATTCAAGACTGATCGTCTTCACTCACTTCTCACTGTTTCTAGGAAAACTCAGAAACTGACTCGGTCCATGGAACGGTGCAATTTATACTTGGCGTGAAAATCCAGGTCTTTCTCCAAGGTTCTGGAAGCTTGCAGGCCATCTCGCTCAATAATGGCCCTAGAGCTTAGATGGTGAAAGTTTCCCGAACTACCTATTTCTTGCTAAATCTCGCCAAGTGGTCGCCAATTATTTCGCCAGTTGGTCGCCAAGAATCTCGCCAAGTGGTCGCCAATTATTTCGCCAGTTGGTCGCCAAGAATCTTGTCAAGTAGGCCATAAATATCACCGTTACAAACTTTGTAACAATATAATGTTTGAATTTTACGTTGACTACATCATTCAGAGAAACGTTATCATTATTACCATATATAATGACCATGTAATCTTTATATATGTAATCATCATTAATACTATATATAACTAAATGTCATGCAATACGAAATATTAAGAGGAAAAAGTACCTGTATAATATAAGTATGCATTAGTGAATTTTTTGATTTTGACCAAATCAAGCCATTTTTCAGTAAATATGCTTATTTCTTGAACATTACCCTCACAATTCCATTTATTTATGATTACATCTTTATTCCATTTACTTATAATATGAATGGTAATTACGAAACATAACAAATACTGATTCCAGTCGTGGGAATCAAATCCATGATCTGTGAACTGGAAACTAGAGCCTCTAAGCCCACTAAGCTACTATCTCATCCCAAATGCAGTAGAATGGATCACTAAAATTATTCCTTCTTTATTCAGGATTGTTTTATTTGGCGGAACTTAATGGAACTCCGTGATTTATGTTATATTTCATGTTCTCAATTCGCAAATGGATATTTAAATATATATTAAAAAACTATACGAGTTATTTTTAACTTTAAAACACATATTGTGTTCCCTTTATTGAAAGAATAAGTTCAAAAATCTATTGTGCTGTCTATCACATTCCATTCAAAATGTTATATTGCAATTCTAATCAAAATTTCAAATTTTTGAAATTGACATTTTTTTAATGCATGCATTAAAACACGTGCATTACAAGAAACATTCTATTTATAAATTTTTCTGTTAATAATAAGAATAAATCCTCTAAATTGCATCAAAAACTCTTTAAATTACATTGAAAAAATTCAGACAAGCCATTAATATTTCCAATAATAATAAAATAGCTTCCTATGCTTTTTCAATAATATTATGTTCATGAAAATGTGAATTTCCCTTATATTTTCTAAAATATTTTGAAGTCTTACATTTTATTTACGACTTTTTTTTACATAAAAAAATCTTAAGTGTCACTTAGTTTGGATCATAAATTCGGCTAAAGTGCTTTAGTGTACATTATTGTGTTACTTTTTTATTGTACATTTCCAAGAGAAACATGCATTTCAGGAGAAACAGTTTTTCTTCGGCTTCTTTTCTATCTCATCAATTTCTTTTCAAATGAAATGAAGAAATGATTGTATTTAAAAAAAAAAGGGGTTCACGTCTAGATGGCGTCTGTTTTTATAAAAATATGTATGTATTGAATCGTAAAGAAATGCCTCCTTTTTGTTATTGCCAGTAAATATTTTATCGCATATCGAGATTAATTTTCTGTATTATTTATGACTGTATCGATTTTAAAGTGCTCTTAAATAACAAGGGAAAGAAATCTCAATTACATACTTATATTTTTTAGCTATTCTTTTATGACAAATTTTAATTCTGTTTATGCAGAAATTTACAATAAATACCTCCGATCATTAAACCAACTTGAAATCTGTCAAAAAATGGTTGTTGTTGTTGCTGTTGTCGTGCGCCAGCCAGGCTGGCAATATGGGGTGCGCTGCTCCACTTTTTCAACTGAACCATATTTTGGTGTGGAGTCCGACTTCCTCAGTGCACACATGCTATAAGTACCCGTTCATAGGGTAGGCAACCATTCACACCTCATTCATACAAGGAAGGAACAAAGACAGGATAGATAGGGAGTGAAAGTACATCCATGCCCGAACCGGGATTCGAAACCAGGACCTCCTTATCCGCACTCAGGTACGCTGACCACTAGACAAGTTGGGAGGCGGCTAATTAATAAGGTAATAATGATTAATGAATAATTAATGCATTTAGTGTGAATTTGATAATTGAATGTATCAACTCAAAGTATATGTTGGGAGGTATAAAAATCTAAGATATATTTACAAAAACTTTAGGTAGGTTATACATAATGCATTAAAATATATCGATACAACATGGTGACAATAATTGTGATTGAATAACCAAGTAGGAGCACTGGAATACAGTTAGATAATAGCAAACAAACAATAATGAACTATATCCAATATATGGCTATGGGAATTTAAGTCAATTGGGAGCGTCTTTCGTGTAATCAGAGCACCTCCCTATCCGTAGTCAGGCACCCTGAACACTAGAGCGGGCGGCGTCGACAAATGGTTGTAAAGTACAAGAGGAGAAAATGTTACATACCCGTAATACTAATAATTTCATTATCGGAAACATGAAATATATATATTATAATATTATTTTTCCTTTATACTCCGAAGAATATTTTTAAACAATATTTTAATATTCCAATCACATTGTAATTTGATTTAAAAAATGATAGGAATAGGTGCATATTATTATGATACATCATATATAAGATTTGAAAAATAATTTGATTTTAATATTCCGCATCATTTAAAAGATAACATTCTAAATATTTGTTTGATACAGGAATAAATATATCCCTTGATTATTACTTTATTCCAGATATATTTTTTTAAATTTTATATATTTTGAATCTATATTAATCAATTTTTCAAGCAAGACTGAAAAATAATGCATAAAAATTAATTTATTGCCATGTTTCCAGTTGCCTAGTTTTGTCAACAGAGGTCTCTAAACACAACTAACATCACAGCAATTTTTAACGCAATTTGATAACGTTGATAACGCACAGCAATTTGATAACGTTGAAGCCTGAGTAAGCACCCTTTTCTTAAAGGGCATACTAACAGAGGGATATTAAGCCATAGGAAGCTTTTTAGCATCGCATGGTTTAATTCCCCTCTGTTCATATAGGTCACCTCAACACAATGGTCTTTGGCTAGGTTATGTACTGAAATCACAAATTTCAAAATACGAGAAATATGCATTTTAATAATATGCAAACTGGGTTCAATGCGGATGACTTCTTTTCTAATAAGAATCGTTATTTTAATAATAATCATTTTAAATTAGTAATTAAGTTTACAATACATTTTGCATAGATTCCTATTTACATAAAATATTAAAAAGAGATTCACTGGAGGATAAATGATGTAGGAGAGTTCAAAAACTGTAGCAAGGTCAATTTGCCTTATTGTGACCTCTTCAGATGTCAACGGGTTATAGCCTCTGAAAAAAACATAACATTTTACTACCTATGTGTTGAAAACATGCATTAGAAAGAAGACCATCTTTTGCTCCTACGGCGATTAAAAGACTCAAATGAACCGATTACAAATAAGAAAGTTCATTGCCTGTCAAGTCAAGGCTGTGGACCTTTTAGATTTTCTAAAAACCAAGGTCTTCCAGCTACTGTAGCTGAAGTATGCCGGGACTGGAATAAGAGCACCATTCAAAGGTGGCCAATTAAATGCCACGATAAACAATACATCACTTACCATTGATGTTTTAATTAAACATTACTGTAGACAAAGTTGAATCATTTACTTATCAAATGATGCAAAAACTTCCAAAGTCGTATCTAAGACGAAGTACAAAATACTTTATAACTTGTTACCCTTAGAAGTATCTATGTTAGAAGTACTATCAAGGGAATTTAATAATGTGATTCCATCAATCATTGTTTTGCAAACTGAAAATTACTACTTAGAACGAATCAAGAGCTTAGTGCCGAGAAGTACTACGATTTCTTATGTATCATAAGTGACTATGTCCCTTTTAATTCAAGTTTTTTAAGCAATTTACCAAAACGGGGCAGATTTCCTTATTTTATAAAACATTTCCAAATCTATAAATTTTAAGAAACGAATCTCAAGGAAGGAATCTTATCAAAAAAATTTGAAATTAAATTTAAGTTTGCAGTGATTAGGATGTCCTAAGTCGGATATTTTATATCACCGACGCGAAATTGTTGAATAGAATACTACTCCATAAAAGTGAACAAACTTTTATTAACAGTAGGAGATGAAGTGCGTGCTACAAGAACACCGGTACACGCTACAAGATTATATAATCATTTAGTTACAATACAGTTACAGTTTCCAAGCAAGGTTGAGTAATTTACATAAGTGCATAAAGTTAGTTTTTCCGTGCCGCCAGGTTGGCACGCCAGGTCGGGATTTGCGGTGGTGTATGGCATGGCCACCGCAAGTTGATTTAATACTTTGTTGTTGTTGCACCAGCAGGCTTACCTCAGTTGGGCTCTAGCAATTAGATAGAAGCAGCCGGAGGTCTTCTGGATTTTGAAGCAGGAACAAAGCAGAAGACTCCCAATATCTGGGCTTTCACCCCAAAGGTATCATTTCACTTGGAAGTCATTGCGATCATGCCCAGATTTAACGTGCCCCAGCCTCATTGAGCAAGATCATCGGTTACGCCGGGATTTGAATTCGCTACCTTACGACAATGAGAACGAAGGCCTAACTATCCAGGCCACTTCAGCGTCTTAGTAATCTAGTTTTTATCCCAGTCCTGTATTCAGGCCGGGATTGGGCTCTACTACTTTGTGTTAACAATGAATTTAAATACCAGAAACTGATTTGCTTATGCAAAATACAATGTGAAAATTATAATACTTAAATCAAGAACTACTTTCAAGTATTCTGTGTTTTTAAAATATGGGAAGTAGATTTCTTAAAACAGGATATAATTAATTATTAAAGGTTAATTAGATAGAACTTTCTGCAACTGAAGTAAAAATTTATTCTTATTGCTTTCATGTTTTTCTCTTCTATTTTCTTAATTATTTACATTTGTTGAAAATGGCAACATGCTTATTTTAATTGGAAAAGTTAACATATTTAAGGAAAAGTATCCTTAAAGGGCGCTCCATGGCTAAGTGGTCAAAGCATCACTCCGCTAATCGCTTGAGAGCGTAGGAGTGTGGGTTCGATTCCCACCGTGGCCCTGGGTGTTTTCTTCGTTATCTTCTGTGGTTGTACATCTGTCATTGTGCTATTTGTCCTATTATCGACGAAGACTTACAAGCGAATCTCAAGAATCAAGCATACAAGTCTGAATATATGTAATGTAATAAAATAAATAAAATATATCCTTAAATGTCCAGTTCAGTTTCAGTGATATGTCGCAACCAGTGTTTTCAAATACGCAATGGATTCCATAAAGGCTTCTTCACTTATTCGAAAGCCGAGCTGGCAGCCAAATGGTTAGCGCTTTTGCCTTCGGTTCAACAGTTCGTGGGTTCGAATCCCACCTTGGGCATGGATGTTTGTAGTGGTTCGGATTCCACTTTAAACCGTAAGTCCCGGTCTAATTAGCCCTTGTGTGCAAAAAATGACCGTTGAGCGACAAACAAACCAATCACTTATTCGAAAACAAAGGGACGTTTTAAGGATTCTATAAACGAGTTCGAATAATTTTATCCGTATTTTATTCAGATATTTTTGGTAAAAAAATCTCAATATTTCATAAAAATTTTCTCTTCTACTACGTATGAACATAAAAAATATCTTATCTCAAAATTCTAAAAAACCATTTTTTTATTTAAATAGGATTTTCTTGTTACATTACATATTCGCTGGTAATAAACAAAATTCCAAAATACCTGTTTTGTCTGTCACAAAATCATTTTTCACTTACAAAATCAACAACATGTGCAAATCATTCTTTTTATTAATTACATAAAATATACATAAAATGAATACCAAGATTAACTAAACTCTGCTAAAAATAAATTTTGATAGCCATAAAAAGTATCATTATGAAATAGCATCGTCAAATATTTTTATTGGATGGTAACTTACTTGATAATAATAAAAATGCTTAATATGTTTCTACACTATTACATCATGTTTATAAAAATAATAAAAGGTTCTATTTTTTTGTCCCTTCTAAACAAATGTTACATTCTTAAAAATTTATTTATGAGCTTTTTATGTAAAAAATTGTAAGCATCACTTTCAGAATAGATCATAAATTTGACTAAAGTGCTTCAGCGCGAACATAATTTTTTCTTTTTTAATAGCACAATATCCAAGAAAATCATACTGTTCAAAAACACTTTTTCCTTGAGTTTCACTTTTATCGCATCAATCTTTTTTTTATAAAATGCAGAAATGATTGCATTTTGGAGAAAGGTCACGTTTATCATGAAACTAGTCTCTTCATAAAAATAACTATTCGTTCAGTGATAAGAAGTGCTTCTTTTAATTGTTGCTAGTTAATTTTATAAAAAAAATAACTTTTTCCCATTATTAGAGATAACTGATTTCCATTCCATTTATTGGTAACTATTATAACTACAGAAAGTAATAAGTTAGCTAGTCATATATATATATATATATATATATATATATATATATATATATATATATATATATATATATATATATATATATATATATATATATAGTATGTCCACTAAAGTCCCTTGCCACCCTCCTAACTTCGGAACGGTTGCAGTTATATTCATAAAAGTGATGTCTATGTATAGTAAAATAGCCATCTGCTACTGAATGAAACCACCTACCACGCCACCTGGTGGAAAACTGTGAAGTTAGCATTCGTATCTCGAAAACGGAACGAGATAGGTAAAAAAAGTGATTTACAAAGTTTTAAAGCAACTTCGATTTAATACGAAAAGATACCTTGTAGGCATTAATGTGAAGAATACAACGGTTAAAATGTGTATTTGTTGTTTTGTGCTATGACGTGGCAAATCGTACGTGTACATATTTGAAAAATCAAAAAATCGTTTTCTTTCACCGCTAGCCGTGATTACATTTTAAACGAGCTCCAGTGGCTCAATAGCTTCACGCCGCTTCCCGTAAGCTTACCTAAGTGAAGCATCATTTGCCACGGGCAGTTTGTGGGTGGGTGACCACGGCGTACTCTCATTCACTGGGTTGCTGAAACTCCGTGGGTTGGGGACGTGTCCACGTTAATCAGTGACGTCCAAATTCCTTCCGCTGGTGTGGCGTTGATGTGGAGAGGAGGGTGCCAGCTCAGGTGTGGCCTCGTCACCGACCGTAGTTCAAAATTACGACGCACTTTAAAAAGAGCAAAATCGTACTTTCATCTTTGTGGTGCTCTTATCCAAACGAAAGACGCATCCTGTTGACTTAATTTGCGCTGCCAACGGCATAGCGAGCTTGGCTTGTCCAAGTGTCAAAAGCAACAACATTTTTCACTTTTATTTCGAAATGGGAAGAACCGCAGTATTAAAAATAATTACAACAATTTTTATGCAGTATGAAAATACGTTACAAACGTCATGCCTGTTCACCTGAAATAGCTATAAAAGAGACATCTTCTTGGCAATACCCGATTTTGTGGAGAGCCTGCCGTTGTTTAATCTTAAGAATCTATGAATCTTAATAATCTAACATGATGCCGTGCCTGTGCTCCCTAGACATCTCCAGTGAAGCAGTACCTCGTCAAGAAATTCGGCAACCAAATACTAGGGTATGGCGGTTTCGAAGAGAGGCCTTTACGTTCTCTTCCTTTCTTGGATCGTTTTGTTACGTCACAGCACGAAACAACAAATACGCAATTTAAGCGTTGTATTCTTCACATTAATGCCTAAAAGGTATCTTTTCGTACTAAATCGAGGTTGCTCTACAACTTTATAAATCCCTTTTTCTCTCTATCTCGTTCCGTTTTCAAGATAAAAATGCTAATTTAGCAGTTTTCCACCAGGTGGCGCAGTACTCTGTTTCAATCAGTAGCGCATGGCTACTTTACTATACCTAGACTTCACTTTTATAGCCGCCTAACTTGTCTAGTGGTCAGCGTGCCTGTCTGCAGATAGGTAGATCCTAAATTCGAATCCCGATTCGGGGAAGGATGTACTCTTTCTATCTATCCTGTCTTTGTCCTTTCCTTGTATGAATGAGGTGTGAATGGTTGCCTACCCTATAAACGGGTCCCTATAGTATGTGTGTACTGAGGAAGTCGGACTCCACACCTAAAATGGTTCAGTTGAAAAAGAGGAGCAGCGCACCCCATATTGCCTGCCTGGCTGGTACACGACAACAACAACAACAACCACTTTTATAAATATAGTAACAGCAGTTCCGAATTCAAGAGGGTGGCAAGGAACTTTTGTGGACATACTTTATATATATATATATATATATATATATATATATATATATATATATATATATATATATATATATTTACTCTAAAATATAACTAATCGTAATTTTTTAAAAAAATTTAATCAAACACCAAATGAAGAATAATAAAGTAAAAAGACGTAATATAGTAAATAGATGGAACTTATATTTAATATATAGGGCCAAATACTTCGTATCGATGTGGTCAGCACACCCTGAAGAAGCTGGTCTTATTGGTCCTTCATTTCAGTTTCCTTTCGTTTGATGTGTTCTTTGTATTTTAAACTATTGAATATATAAGTTCCATCTGTTAACTGAATTTCGTCTTTTCACTTCATTATTCTTCCTTTGAGATTTGTGATTAAATTTTAAAAAATCTTACGATTAATTATATTTTTGTAAATTATATTTTGATAATTCTACTTTAGCTGCTTTCCAGCTGAATGTTTCTGTCTATATACATATATATATATATATATATATATATATATATATATATATATATATATATATATATATATATATATATATATATATATATATATATATATATATATATATATATATATATATATATATATATATATATATATATATATAACGATTTTTTACTGACTTACTTTCAACTTGTTTAGCAATAATAAATTTTAAACAGAAGTGAAAATGGAGTTGACGCGAAGACATTTTCGTGCTATGATTTTCTGCGATTTCAAAGCAGAATAAAATCAAGAAGAATGCGTTCAACGGTTGCCATTAGCATTTGGTGATGAATCTCCAGCTCGTGCTACTGTATTCAGATGGTTTAGAGAAAAGAGAAGAGGTCGCAATTTTCTTCAGGATGAAGAACACACAGGAAGGCCGCCGTCGGCAGTCATCCCGGATAATGTGTTTGCCATACGAAAAATGTTAATGGATGATAATCGCTGTACCTATCAAATGATACAGAAGGAACTTAACATTGGATCCGCAGCCATACACAAAATCATTCATGAAGAATTACATATGAAAATAATAGTTTGCAGTTGGGTTTCCCATAACCTAACTGAGCATCAAAAAGAGGAGCGTGTCAGAATCAGTAAAGAAACTCTTAATATGCTGAATGATGGTGGCCACCGCATCATTTCTAAAATTGAAATAGGTGATGAAACGTACATACCGTTTTTTGACGTTCTAACACGTCAACAAAGCAAAGTATGGGTCTTTGAAGATGATTCCACGCCGACAATGGTGAAAAAACAACGCGCACTGAAAAAAGTGATGTATGCCGTTTTCTTCAGAAGTACGGGATGGGTCAAAGCCATCAAGTTGGAAGGACAGAAGACAGTAACAGCAAACTGGTATACCACTCAATGTCTTCCAGAAATTCTACAAGCACTGAATGTTAGGGGACTAATGCTTCACCATGACAATGCATCTTCACATACAGCCGGATTAACACTTGAGTTTCTTAAACAAAAACAAATTAAAGTGATCGAACATTCGCCGTATTCACCTGATCTAGCTATGTGTGACTTTTGGTTATTCTTTAATCTAAAAAAGAACTTACGTGGACGTCGTTTTCATTCAGAAGAAGAGATTGATGTGGCTATAAATGCATTTTTTTCATCTATTCGAAGAAATGAATGGCTTGAGGCATTTAATCTGTGGAAAATTCGTCTACAAAAGTGCATGGATGCTGGAGGAGACTATTTTGAACACCCCTAAAATTTTGTAAGTATAACTTTAAAAACCTAGTTGTATCTCAAAAATTTCAAAGTGACCCTCCTATATATATATCTATATATATTTAAAGGTGGGCTTTCGTTTAACCACCTCAATACCTGTTAGTCATAATCATAACAATGAAGATTACATGGGCATTATATATTGGTTTCCCTATTAGTCATAAGCAATGAAACTCTACGATATATAACGTATCTTCATTATGTAAGGAAATTTAAAAATTCAATTCGTGTAAACATTTTCTCACAAAAATAAAAAAAGTTAAAAATGAGTTGTAAGAAAAAATATTAAAATTATGTTTTATAATATGATATGCTGAATTTAATGTTTCTCTTTTATTTAATTTATTTTTTCTATATTGCACATATTAAAGATAAGAAATTTGCTTTTTTATCTAATTTAGTTTGTAATATAATGATTGCTATTCTTATTTACATTAGTTCATTGTCTCCTGTCAGAAGATGAAAAATAGGATGGTTTACTATGGTGGAGCATAATATATCGTAAAAGATGATTTTAAATTAAATTTAAGCAACGAGAACAGCTTAAAAATAAGGTTAATTATGCATTGTAGATCATTAATAATAATTAAAGTTTATTATTATGGTCTTAAGTATCCAATATCCTCATCAAACCTAATGAAAAATTAAAAAAAATATCACATGAAGAATTTTCAAAGAGGAAAGTTTTGATGCATGTATAAAATTTCCTAATAAAATTTGTTGCTAATTAGTATATTGCAATATATACAGAAATAAGGGTGTCTGTTTTTATTTTGTGCCAGCTAGGCTTGCACCATGGGTTGCGCTGCTCCACTTTTCCAATTGAAACATGGTGTGGTGTGAAGTCCGACTTCCTCAGTACACGCATGCCATAGGTACCCGTTTATAGGGTAAGCAACTATACACAATCCATTTCTGCTAGGAAAGGACAAAGACAAGATAGATAGAAAAAGAATGTACTTCCATGCTCGAACCGGAATGCGAACGCAGGACCTCACAATTCACAGTCAAGCACGCTGACCACTAGATAAGTTGGTCTCGTTTCTTAAGTTACATATATTATGTTGAAATTTAGCATTTGTAATTAAGAAAGCTACGTGAAAATAAAAAATGAAAACATTATATTTTTAGTTTATTCTGCCAGACTCGTATTTAATCAACACTAGTAAAAAGAAAGGAGTGTCTCTGCATCTGTCTTCTTAACCTGGACGCGTGTGGGATGTTACCAGAAGGGGAGGGGAATCCTTAAACTGTTTGATACGCATCCAATAAAACGCTGTTGCCTCCTTTATTTCCTGGAATAGAATAACGATCAAAGATACTTTATGGTTGTAAGTATAAATTTGCATTAAGTATTTAAATAAATAAAAAGTTCATGTTCTTGTTGTTTATGACACTTGAACAAGCCAAGCTCGCTATGCCGAAAAAGTTCATAAATTGTAATTACTTTTCCAATTAAACTTTCTATCTATAAAAGTATTTTCTGACTTCCGCTTTGGCCTAATTATATAAATTATTTATCTGCTAAATATATTTTATAATTTATTTCATTAATAACATAATTTCTCTCAACTCATATCTAACATTTACCCTTTAAAAAGTGGAAATGTTCTGCACATTACTTTTACGTAAAGGAAAAAATTCTTAACAATTCGATCGAACGAATTGTTTAACTTAACAGGTGTCCGATGTTGTAGCGCTTGTTTTTAGCATACGCCGCATAACTACTTTAAGAGAAATTAATAAATACTCGGGACAATATTCTAAGATCACATAAGAACTTACAAAGTAAACTTCAAACCCCCCAACAATACTGAAATGCATGCAGAAGACAGAACCTCAACACTTGCCTTTTGTTTTTGAACGATAACTATGATCGGATCTGAAACTTCCAAAATAAGTTGTCATAACACTAGAATATATTGAATCTGTTGTTATTTAAATTTAATTAACATTACGCCTTACTTGCATAATTAACTCTTAGTGGATGTATGGCTAAAATACTAAAAATTGTAGTAAATCCCTCACAACATTCACAGCAATTTGCCTAGTTTCCATAATGCACTATATTCGTATGCATTGAAGTTATTTTGCCTATTGTGGGCTGTATTTATACAAAATTGAGGACGTTATTATCGTTATATTGAGCTTTAGCAAGATATGGACACCTGAAAATCTTCTGCACACTCACATCTGCAGGTAACCATGGAGAAAATAAAAACATAAGAACGTCTCGTTCAACGATAGTTAAAATTACTTCTAGACAGTCTTTCACCATGAAGACCGGTATCCTTTCATTAAGTCATAATGCGCTCATTCTTACAGTAATTTGATACAATGTAATGGATAGCTTTACAGCTCATGAATGCTGTGCGAACTTAAACCATCAAAACATTCATTATTATCATTATAGTGAGCTTTAACAAGTTAGGTACCTCTGAAAATCTTCTGTACACTCAAATCTGGAGGTGAAAATAGAGATAATAGAAACATAAGAATGTCTCGTTCAACGATAGTTAAAAATTTTTCTAGACTGTCTTTCACCAAGAAGGCCGTTATCCTTTCATTAAGTACCAATGCGCTCATTCTTGCAGTAATTTGACACAATGTAATGGACAGCTTTACAGCCCATGAACGCTGTGAGAACTTAAAACATCAAAACATTCATTATTATCATTATATCCTGGAACCAGGGGGTACGTGTACCTTCCTGGGGCTTGAGCAGCCACCAGGCGCGTCGGCAAGTGGTGGATAGCCGAATGTCCTGTAGGAATGACAGGATAGCCTTGAATATAGAATCAGAGGCCGCGAACCAGCTCCCGTAAACCCTGGTGTTATGCGATCCGTGTCTAGGGCTAATTGGCACCGCGGTAATGGTGTCTTAATGGAGCCTCTAGTTGCTTGGGCGAACTTCTAGAGTAATTTGCATTGCCCAGTAACTCAGGCAATGCTGGGTGGACTTATATTACCTGAGCTTTTTAATTGTTATCTTGTGGCTGAAAAGGCACAAGAAGTAACAAACCTTTCTGCATTTGCAGGTGAAGCCTCTAAAGTAGACCTTGCTGAAAAAGACAAGGGAACTCAGAGGCAATCTTGTAAAGGGGAGGCAATGAATCATTCACTTGAGGTAGAAATGACCTCCAAACCATCTTCTTCTGGTGAAAGTCAGGAAGCTATTCCTAGCATGACTGACTTTCTGACCAGATGGGACTGTTTCAGCTTGACCTTATCTGCTGGAAATGTCATATGCAAGAGGAAACGGCAGAGCATGTCATTTACGAATGTGAGGCTCTTGCCCTTCCTAGATTAACTTCTTTAGGCTTCATCCATACTAGAGAGTTACACCTAGACTCCATTAAAGGGTTATTGGACTTTATTAATAAAGTGAATGACCCGAACAATTGGAACTAGGAAACATTGGGTTTGGAGTTAATGGTACAAAATGCTGATAAAAGCAGAGGTGCCCAATGACATACAAACCCAATTTTAAGAAGAAGAAGAATTATCATTATATTGAGTTATTATCATTATAGTGAGCTTTAACAAGTTAGGTACCTCTGAAAATCTTCTATACACTCACATCTGCATGTGACTATGAAGAAAATAGAAACATAAGAACGTCTCATTCAACAATAGTTAAAATTACTTCTAGACTGTCTTTCACCAAGAAGACCGTTAGGTGAAAGATTCCTTCCATTAAGTCCCAAAGCGCATATTCTTGCTGTAATTTGACACCGTGTAATGGACAGCTTTACAGCCCATGGACGCAATGAGAACTTAAACATTCAAGGCATATTTGTGCCTGTCAAGTGAATATTTAATTCATAATGACGTTCATCTTGCGACACAGTAATACTTTGAAACTCTCGAGCATTCATACTGGCAATGGTGCTTCTGTCATCACCTAGCAAATAGCCCAATCAAAGGAAATCCATTGTCAATTATTTGTACATTCACAGTGTCCAGCTTTCCAGAAGAAGTTTTCATTCATAATAAACCATGTGAACAGATTCTATTTAAAAAAAACTTGAGAAAATGTCAAGCAGTACATGATGAAACCACAAGTTCGCTGTACGTTCTTTATTATTTAAAAGAGGCTACGATAGAACCCGGGACTTTTCACATCGAAGAGCTTTGTCTCCAGGAACGGGGTAAATTTTGTTATGAATTCCAATCATCATGTTTCCAATTTCTCCTTTCTTGTGAAAAAAATTCTTTGGTTTAAAAATTTTGAAGTCATTTATATAAAAATTGTAGCAAGAACTCTTACGATACAGATCTTTGCCAACAGCAAAAATATTCCCTCTGAAATTGCATTCTAAAATTCTATATAGTGAACATTTATCTTTATAATCATGGTAAAAATGTAAACTAACTTTTTTGTGTGTATTATTCTGCCTTTATGTATTACTCTGAAATAACTTATGAATAGATAAAATTACTATTTTATCCATTCCTAAATTACTTTAGGCTTCTGGCTTTTATTCATCAACTTTTTACATAGGAAATTGTATGTATCAGTTAATCTGTCTCATAAATTCGACTAAAGAAGTTTTGTGCATTCAATATATTTTATTATTTAAAACCATATATCTAAAAGAAACATTTTAAAATGACATTTTTCTTCAGTTTTTCTTCTATAACATCAATCCTCTTTTCAAAAATACGGACTGCATTTATCTGAAATGTTTCGTCTATTTTATTTAGTTTCATAACTTACTATAACAGCATGTATGCGTTTAGTCGTAAAGTAGTGTATCCCCTTTCTCCCATTGCTCAGAAATTATTGAGTGCAGATGCAGCTATATATTATTAATGGACTTTTGTTATTCGAATAGTCAGACAAAAAATAACCAATGGCTTGTGTGTGTGAAGTAAATACTTCAACACAATGAATTAAAAAATTTTAGGAAGCTTTTAGTACTATCATTTTTCAGTAACATCAAAATTAACTAATATAATTTATAAGAAAATAATAAAAATGTGCGAACCATGAAAATTTCCGAACATTAGCAAATAATTTTACATGAAATTAGCCTAATTTAAAAATAAATACAGTTTCAATTAATTAGTTTTTAAAAATGTATAAATCAATCAGGTTATAATGAAATTTAGTTTTCCTGTGTGTGTGTGTGTGTGTGTGTGTGTGTGTGTGTGTGTGTGTGTGTGTGTGTGTGTGTGTGCGTGTGTGTGTGTGTGTGTGTACGTGCGTGTGTGTGTGTGTGTGTACGTGCGTGTGTGTGTACGTGCGTGTGTGTGCGTGGGTATGTGTGTGTGTGCGTGCGTGTGTGTGTGTGTGTGTGTGTGTGCGTGCGTGCGTGCGTGCGTGTGTGTGTGTGTGAGAGAGAGAGAGAGAGAGCGAGAGAAAGAGAGAGTCAATGTACTCTACACATTTTATATAAAATAAACTTTACCTGTACAATCTCATGGAGTCAATGCATGATATCAAACATTTTATTGAAAATTAATTTGAAATGTAAATGTGAAATCTAAAGCATTAACTCTTCTAAATCTAATTAAAAACTAATAAACCAGGAATAGCAAGTTGCATTTTTCATTTAAAAATGTATTTGCGTAATTTTTAAGTACTCTAGATTTCATTTAATAAAAAGTTACGTTATTATATATTACATGTGAAGTAAAAGGCTTGCTTATTAATTTAATATTTAAGATTAAATATAGAGAAGGTAAATTAATTTCGAAATTTTTTTAAATAATATATGAAAAGTAAGATATTCGAAAATATTAGTTGTAGATTTTTTTTATTCATTACTATTTCTTTCAATTTTAACTAAAAGAAAATCTAAATTCGCTTTCAACAACGAGTGAGTAATGATTGTTTGGTTAAAAATAAATGATTTAGACGTGTGAATAATTCAGGCTTCCATAATTGTGCCTAAGACGACAATAGCAAATATTTTATTAGATGAGAAGGCCTCAGAAATATTTATGATAAGAGTATTATCAAATAATTTCAGTTATGCAATTTGTGATTTACGCATACATTATTCCTTAATGTGGATCAGTTCACTCTAGTCAAAATTTAGTGTCTGAGATTTCTTCGGTTTCTTATGCATAATCAATTATTTAATTTTTAAAGAAATTTTTCTAATATTTCTTACCAAAAAAAAAAACACACATCTTAACCTTGTAAGACAATTCTGAATTTACCAACTTTTGAAGAAGGAAAAAGTTTATTCCAGGAAAAGTATTTTAAGTATAATGAATAAATTTTAACTTAAACTATTTTAACAATTTGAGGACTTAATTTAAATATTTAAATATAAATTCCAAAGATTCATTTAGAATTTAAATATATTATACAAGAAATTTATACAAAAAATGTTAATATTGAATTATAATATTTACACTAAGAAATACTTGCACAAATTTTAAACTTCAACTCTTAAAACACTTTTAAAATATATGAAGTCGATTTATAAAATATGAATGCAATCAATTGCTAATCATTGATTAGGTAGATTCTTTGTAGATTTAATATTTGTTCATTCTAAATATTAGTTCCATAATTTCTACCCGATTTTATTAAGTTTTTCTTGTTACCTTTTATTTAATGGTCAAATATATCAGAGCAGTTTTTACTTTAGTCACAATTCATTGACAGAATCATCAACATATACAGCTCATTTTATTTTTATTTACTATATAAAATATATAAATAATCCATAGCGAAGGAAAATAATCTCTTCTAATAATGAGTTTTAACAACCATAAAAACAATTCATTTCTAAATTCCATCCTAAATTTCTTCATGCACGTTAACTTTCATAATAATAATAAACGTGCTTATTATACTTTTCTACATAATGACATCATGTTTATAAAAATAATAAAACTTTCTATTACTTTTAACTTTTAGGAAATTCTCACATTCTTTAAATTTTATTTATGAGCATTTTATGTAAAAAAAATTAAATATCACTTTTAGTCTAGATCATAAATTTGATTTAAGTGATTCGGAGCATTTATATATTTCTTTTTTAATAGCATCAGATTCAAGGAAATCATACATTTCAAAAACACTTTTTTTATAAGTTTCATTTCTATCGCATCAGTCTCCTTTTATAACATGTAGAAATGATTTCATTTCGGAAAAACTTCGCGTTTATCATGAAAGTAGTCTCGTCATAAAAATAGTGATATGAAATACTTTTACTCATTATTTACCAGTTTATTTTATAAAATAAATTAGAATAACATTTCTGAATTATTTGCGATGGCTGGTTTTCATTTATCTGTAACTATTACAACCACAAAAAGAAATCAGATAGCTTGTTCCAGTTTTCTTGAAAAGACAGATTAACTTAATAAGCAGTGTTCAGGAAACATTACTATTTAAAAATTATTTTAACATGTAGCAAAAAACTAAAATCATACTGTATGTCTCGCAAGCTAGCAGTACCAATTTTTTAGAATATTTTATAATTCTGATGGCAATATATATATATATATATATATATATATATATATATATATATATATATATATATATATATATATATATATATATATATATATATATATATATATATATATATATACGTATATTAGGTTGATTAATTTTGTTGTATTTAACAAATTCATATTTAAATATTTAATTTAATCAATTAATTTAAATTAACATTTGGCCCATAAGTATTCTGATTTGCTTTAGTTTGAATTTAATGTTTGACTGTTTTTATATAACTTTTAAATTTATAACTTCATTAATTATCGAGATTATATTTATATATTATATAAAGACTGAGAGAGAGATCAGAATTATATTATAGAATATCGTCGTAATTTATACCTTCTATAGCTTATTTGTAACTCCTCTTCTGTTCTTTCTGACCCTGACGTATTTCCACAGTTTCTATAAAGCATGGAATCACTGGGGAAGGCAATGATATTTCTGTTTTCTTTATGAATATCCGTCAGAGGGCGCGGCGTGCTTCATAGTTTTTCGAACTTTCTCCCTTGAAGTAAATATGCAGTTCATTATTTATTAATACTTGTTCAGAGCATAATTCACATTAAATTCTCAAAAATTCTTTTTACAGACATTTTTAAATGTTAAGCTATCCGTGATGGACAGTGTAATTCCTTTTTTAGATTTTTCTGAGCATTATTGGTATATATATATATATATATATATATATATATATATATATATATATATATATATATATATATATATATATATAATAAATTAATATAAATATTTAGTTCTAAATGCTATTGAATTTAATTTTGCGAATATGACTTAAACGTAGTATTGAAAATAATTTTTAATTTGGTATCCCTACTCATTCTTTTAATAGGATTCTGTTGTAAAAATAAAATAAAACTAGTGATTTTTATCATCTTCTTGTTTTTTCATGCTAAAATTAATCCAGATAATTATACAATTAACAGAAGAGGATTAAAATTTTTCTCATAAAAACAGAAATATTTAAAATGAATGGTAACAAAAATTATTTAAATTATGTTTTATAATTAGATATACTAAATTTTATATTTCTTATCCTTCGAATATATTTTTTATATTGTACGTATTTAATTTTAATATATATACTTTTTCTAATGTATATAATTTAGCTCGTCATATAATAACTAATCTTTTTCTTATTATTCTTTATATTAGATGGTGATTTTAGGACATAAGAAGTTGAAAAATAATGTATCTCTTTATGGTAGAGTATGGATGGAATGGATTTTATAATAATTTTTCACCAGGTAAGAGAATAGGCTAAAACTAAGTATAAAATTTATTAATGTATTTATTTTTAAATTTCAAATATTTTCTTTTCTGCTCCAGCAAAACATGCAGCCTAGAATATGCTTCGACAAATGTGTTATATCTTCAGCGAATTTCTTCAAAAATTTTCTACAAAGTAACCCTGATAAAAAAATTTAAAAAAAGAAATCACATCGATAATTTTTAAAGCGAAACGCTTTTGTATGCGGATGTAAAGTTTTAAAATAAAATAGATTTTGGGATTCTATATATTGAATTATATTTTAAAAATTTTGGATTTTTTTAAATTTAATAAAACGACCAGTTTTTTAACTGACATATTACTGAGAAATTAAAATTCTAAAATAAAATTTGGCAGTAAGAAAGTTGGCGAGAAATAAAAAATTTAAGGAATGAATATAAAGACATGAGAGATTTCAGATAATTTCACTGCATTCTTTGCCCATTGCAAAGTAAATGAATCCTATAGAAGAGAAAGAAATTTCAGCCGAACAACTTGTCTAGGGGTGAGCGTGCCTGACTACGGATAAGGAGGTCCTGGGTTCGAATCCCGGTTCGGGCATGGATGTACTTTCTCTCTCTATCTATCCTGTCTTTGTCCTTTAATTGTAGGAATGGGGTGTGAATGGTTGCTTACCCTTTAAACGGGTTCCTATGGCATGTGTGTAGAGCAAAGTCGTACTTTCACCTTCATGGTGCTCTGATTAAAACGAAAGACGCTCCCAATCGACTAAATTCGCATAGCATAGCAAGTCTGGCAGTCCAAGTGTCATTAGTAAACAACGACAGAACGGTAAGTATTTTTGAACTGTGTACGGATAAGACTTTTACCAAAAAGTGATAGAATCTGAACATTGTTCTTCTTACATCCAATAAAACATTTTTATATAATTTATTCGCTGAAATAGAATATAATAATCAAAGGTATTTTAAGATTGTGGAAGTATGAAGATACATAAAATATATAGAAATTGTAATTATACTCTTTTTTACTAATTTCCATTTCAGTACAATTATAAAAATTATAACGTCAATTAATTATAATTATTTTAAATAATAATTTACCTTTTTACATAAATTCATATTTAATATCTTCTTTTTAAAAATGAAATTTTTATATCAATGAAATTTTTATGGATGGTTGATTTAACATTTGAAAGCAGCAGCAAATACGAGATTTTAGTATCTCGCTCATGATTACATTAAAAAAAGATTTTTCATAAATCTTTGGTAATATTCCCGCTTCATATCTATTAAGAAATGTGACACCTTTCTTTTGATATTCAACGCTAGCTATGATCAAATCTTAAAACCTACAAAAAAATAGTTTTAACACTAAGACACTTTAAGCTTTTTCTTTTAAATATTAATGTAAATTAATTAAATCTTAGTGGATCTATGATAAAAAATTTGCAAATTCTGAAAAAAAAAATTAAAACATCCACAACAGCATTTTACCTAGTTCCCATGCTATATTCAAGACCTGAAATTATTTTGCAAGCTACATTTAAATAAAATTGTGGACCTTATAGTTATTACAATGGGTGTAGAAAGGAAAGAATCCTTGAAAATGTCTGCACTAACACCTACAGTTATAAAATGTATAAAAATAAGTAGCACCTGTTGCTCCTTGTGAGTTAGAATAGAGTTTAGTTTCATTCACGAAGACATTATGGACTCAGTTTCAATTCGACACCATGAAGTGCACAGCTTTACACCCTATGAATGTTGCCGGAATTTTATCATTCAACACATATCATAACCCTTCAGGTGGACAATTAGCATAGCATGCTCTTTTTGAGATGCGTGATTTCTATAAAGTTTTGGAATACTCATGACCGTAACTGCATACCCCGCACAGCGTAGGCTAAGAAATGAAAGCCAACTTTCCAGAGGGGACTTTTCATCGATCGAGAGCTCTATTCCCAGGTTATAATGAAGGAAACTTGAGAGATTCTCAAGCACTCACCTCTAGAGTAAGGAATGTCTCTAGAGTAAGGAATGCCAATCTTCAGTTCAAAACAGAATTAAGAACTACTGGTTTAACACTGACTTTAAAATTACGCAATTCCTCACTGGACATGGGAAATTCAATAGTTACCTACACCGTTTCCTCATTAAAAACAGCGAGGTGTGCAAGTGCAACTCTGGGAGTGACAACCCTTCTCACATTCTTCTTGAATGCCCATCTATTTCAGAAGTAAAGAACGAGCTTTGTAAAGACTTAAATAACAGGTGGCTCCCGATTATGGTGGACCTAGCTAAGAAAGAGAATTTTGAATTTTTTGTAAAATTTATCCATGCTGTTATCTAATTCCTCTTTCATTTATATATCTCTTTTTTTTCTCTCTGCCTTCTTTTATTATTTTTTTCATCTCATGTATTGTTTGGATTTGTTTTGTAGTACATTTGTTGTACCTTAGGGCCCTGTGTGGTATTCCTTGGTGCACAGGGAGATATTTTTTTTCCCAAATAAAAAATAAAAAAAGAACTCTCGTTCTTCTAAAGAGACTAACATCAAATTCAGAAATTTCCGCAGGGAGGCCCCTGGCCCAACCCCCAGGATACACTCAGCATCATTTTTGTTATGATTTCTAAATAACTGTGTATCAAATTTCTCATTTTTGTAAAAAGAAAAAATGGTTTTAAAATTTTTTAGGAATTTATATAAAAACTGCATCAAGAACACTTACGATCCATAACTTTTCTAACAGTAAAAATATTCTCTCCAAAATTCCAAAAATATTCTATAGTGATCATTTATCTTTATAAAAACGCTAGAGCTCTGTTTATTCCTGTGTATTATTATGTTTTCAAAATTCACACAATAATGTTCCATTGTATCTACTCCTAAGTTATTTTAAGGTTTGATATTTTATTGTTGAACTTCTTACATAAATAATTATAAGTTCAGTTACTGTCACTCATAAATTTGACTAAGTATTTTTGTGCGCATAATATATATATTATTATTTAATAGCACATATTTATAAAAAACATTTAAAAAAGTCAACTTTAATTTTCGTTTATAGCATCCAGACTTTTAAAAAATATCGAGATTGTATTTCTTTGAAATGTTTCAAACATTTTATTTATTTCTATAACTTATCATAAAACATGCATTTAGTGATAAAGAAGTATACCTTTTTGTCGTTGCTTATAAATTATTGAGTGCAGATGCAACGATATATTATTATGGATCTTAGTTGCATGTTTTTATCCAAGGAGGTCATGCATAAAATAATGGATGGCTTGAAATAAATGCTATAATTCAGCAGACTAAAAATATGTATGAAAGCAGCTGTAGAAAGTAATTAGTGTTAAGATTATCAGTAATATCAATCAGTTAACATAATTTATGAAAAGAATTAACTAAAGGCTACAAACAACAAAATTGAATGAATTACATTTTTGTTAACTATTATCGAATAACTTACATTAAATTAGTCTAATTTAATAATAAGTACAGTTTCCATAAATGAGCAGTTTTTAAAAATGCAATAAGTTTATAATGTCCCTTTCCTCTAAGTTACTATACTTGTAGGGATAATTTTTCCTTAACAATATTTATACGGTATCTCTCACTTTATATCCATTGAAAATTAATTTATTGAAATGTAATTGCCCTTACGCACTGGTTTTTGCCATAAACTTAATAAATCAAGTAATCTCAAATACTATTTTCCCTTTTTAAAATATTTTACGTAATATTTTTGCATTCTAGAACTTTTCATTTGAAAACTCTATTATTTATTCTGCATGAATTAGAAAGTTTGATTATCAATTCATTATATAAGATTAAGTATAGAAATGGTATATTAACTTCTGCAATTCTTTAAGTATTTAATATTTTGAAAATGTGAGTTATTCGAAAATATTAGTTGATTATTTTTCTTAATTCACTCTCACACACAGAAAATTTTGTAGTTTTAATCAATTTTAAATATTACCATACATAAGAAAAACTAATTATCAATTGATTTTAATAATGCGATTTGTGATTTATTCATGCATTATTCTTCGATGTGGATGTGGACATCAACTTATTATAATCAAATTTTACATCCGAAAATTTTTTATGTGAAAGTTATTGAGTAAATATTTTAACTTTTAAGAAACTTTTTAAAACGGTGCAAATTTCTTAACTTTTTAAAACCCTTCTGAATTTACATCTTTTAAAAAAACAAATATTTTGCCGCCGCGAAAAATCCTTAACAGTAATAGCTAAAATTGTGAACTTAAGATAATTTAATAATTTACAGAATTTTTAAACTTTTTTAATATAAATTCACAGTTTAATTTAGAATTCAAATTTATTATGTTAGAAAATATGATACGCTTACACAAAACATGATCTATAAATTATAATACCGATTACAAGCATTTTTTGTTTATAAAACATCTGAAGTAAAAATTTCATAAAAATAGATATAATCAATTACCAATTAATGGTACAATCGAAAGAGCTGTTGAGGTTTCAAGTAAATATTTAATTATTTAAATGTTATTTCCATTATTTCTATCCTAATTTTTTTAACTATTTGTGTGTGTTGACAATGACATATTTAATCGAATTTAAAAATTTGATGCATGCACGGAAAAGTAAAAGCACATACTTACAAACACCCAAGTCTGTACTCTCAAACATGTAGTGAATGCCAACAAGGGGTGATTTAGAGTTTCAAATTGACATCTGTTTGTTAAATTTTGTTCTTGATTTCATACCCAGAAATTACTTATCAAACATATATATCTATTAAAGGTCTTTTAAAATGTTTATAAATGTGTTGAAAAAGCATTCGAGATAAAGCGAAGTGTGTACTGTAAACTGCGTTAAAAATTTGAAAACTATATATTAATACATTTTATTGATTTATAGATGAGCCTATATTTATCAAAGGAAGTTTTAAAGTTTTATAGACCAAATTTCAAAGTAATTCAAAATATTTCTATAATATTTCCACAATAAAATGTCAAAATATATAAAATTTTGTCAAATTTCTCTTCCCTATTTGACCATAAATCTTATCTGAAATCAAGCATCCTAAAACACTGTTTTTTTTAATTTAAAAATATGCTTCCTTCGCTATATTTTATTCAGCGGTAAAGAATATTAATATAGTCTATTCATTTACAGAATCATCAAAATTTGTAAATCACTCTTTTAATTAATTGTATAAAATATTGGTAAATACATACCGAGATAAATTAACCATTCTAAAATAATAAATTTCGATTGCTATAAAAGTTATTTATTACGAAATGGCATCGTCAAATGTTTTTAATGGATGTTAACTTTCATAATAATAATAAAAGTGCTTATTATATGTTTCTCCACTATTACATTATGTTTACAAAAATAATAAAAAAGTTGTATTTCATGTTTCCTTTCGGAAATTTTCACATTCTTTAAAGTTTATGAGGTTTTTATGTAAAAAAATCTTAAGTATCACTTTTAGTCTAGATCATAAATTTGATTTAAGTGAATCGGAGCATTTATATATTTCTTTTTTAATAGCATCAGATCCAAGAAAAGCAAATATTTCAAAAACACTTTTTTCTCAAGTTTCACTGCATCGTATCAGTCTCCATTTATCAAATGTAGAAATGATTTCACTACGGAAAAAATTCGCGTTTATCATGAAAGTAGTCTCGTCATAAAAATAGTGATATGAAATACTTTTACTCATTATTTGCCAGTTTATTTAATAAAATAAATTAAAATAACATTTCTGAATTATTTATGATCACTGATTTTCATTTATCTGTAACTATTACAACCACAAAAAGAGATCAGTTTGCTTGTTTCAGTTTTCCTGTAAAGACAGGCTAACTTAATAAACAGTGTTCAGTAAACATTACAATTTAAAAATTATTTTAACATGTAACAAATAATTTAAATCATACTATATGTTTCTCAAGCTAGCGGAAAAATTTTTTAGAATATTTTATAATACTGATTGATGGCAATATATATCTATATCTATATCTATATATCTATATATATATATATATATATATATATATATATATATATATATATATATATATATATATATATATATATATATATATATATATATATATATATATATATATATATATATATATATATATATATATATATATATACATATATATATATATATATACATATATATATATATATATATATATATATATATATATATATATATATATGTATATATATATATATATACATATATATATATATATATATGTATGTTTATATATATGTATATATATATATATATATATATATATATATATATATATATATATAAACGAATATTAGCTTGATTAATTTTGTTGTATTTAACAAATTCATATTTAATTTAATCAATTAATTTAAATTAACATTTGGCCCATAAGTATTCTGATTTGCTTTAGTTTGATTTAATGTTTGACTGTTTTTATATAACTTTTAAATATATCATTGATTATCGAGATTATACTTTTATATTATATGAAGACTGAGAGAGAGATCAGAACTATATTATAGAATTTCGTGGTAATTTATACCTTCTGTAGCTTATCTGTAACTCCTCTTCTGTTCTTTCCGACCCTGACGTATTTCGACAGTTTCTGTAAAGCATGGAATCACTGGGGAAGGCGATGATATTTCTGTTTTCTTTATGAATATCCGTCAGAGGGCGCGGTGTGCTTCATAGTTTTTCAAACTTTCTCCCTTGAAGTTAATATTCAGTTCATTATTCATTAATACTTGTTCAGAGCATAATTCACATTAGATTCTCAAAAATTCTTTTCACAGACTTTTTTAAATGTTAAGCTATCCGCTAAAGACAGTGTAATTCCTTTTTTACATTTTTCTGAGCATTATTGATATATATAATAAAAGTGTTAAAATTAATATAAATGTTTAGTTTTAAATACTATTGAATTTAATTTTGCGAATATGACTTAAACGTAGGATTCAAAATACTTTTTTATTTGGTATCCCTTCTCATTCTTTTAATTGGCTTCTGTTGTAAAAATAAAATAAAACTAGTGATTTTTATCATCTTCTTGTTTTTTCATGCTAAATTTAATCCAGATAATTATACAATTAACAGAAGAGGATTAAAATTTTTCTCATAAAAACAGAAATATTTAAAATGAATGGTAACAAAAATTATACAAATTATGTTTTATAATTAGATATACTAAATTTTATATTTCTTTTATTTTCGAATATATTTTTTATATTGTACGTATTTAATTTCAATATATATACTTTTTTTATATGTATATACTTTAGCTCGTCATCTAATAACTAATCTTTTTCTTATTATTCTTTATATTAGATGGTGATTTTAGGACATAAGAAGTTGAAAAATAATATATCTCTTTATGGTGGAGTATGGATGGAATGGATTTTATAATAATTTTTCACCAGGTAAGAGAATAGGCTAAAACTAAGTATAAAATTTATTAATGTGTTTATTTTTAAATTTCAAATATTTTCTTCTTTGCTCCAGCAAAACATGCAGCCTAGGATATGCTTCGACAAATGTGTTACATCTTCAGCGAATTTCTTCAAACATTTTCTACAAAGTAACCCTGATAAAAAAATTTAAAAAAAGAAATCACATCGATAACTTTTAAAGCGAAACACTTTTGTATGCGGATGTAAAGTTTTAAAATAAAATAGATTTTGGGATTCTATATATTGAATTCTATTTAAAAAATTTTGGATTTTTTTAAATTTAATAAAACGACCAGTTTTTTATCTGACATATTACTGAGATATTAGAATTCTAAAATAAAACTTGACAGTAAGAAAGTTGGCGAGAAATAAAAGATTTAAGGAATGAATATAAAGACATGATAGATTTCAGATAATTTCACTACATTCTTTGCCTATTGCAAAGTAAATGAATCCCATAGAAGAGAAAGAAACATCAGCCGACCAACTTGTATAGTGGTCAGCGTGCCTGACTACGGATAAGGAGATCCTGGGTTCGAATCCCGGTTCGGGCATGGGTGTACTTTCTCTCTATATATATCCTGTCTTTGTCCTTTCCTTGTATGAATGTGGAGTGATTGGTTGCCTACCCTACAAACGGTTCCCTATGGTATGTGTGTACTGAGGAAGTCGTACTTTCACCTTCATGGTGCTCTGATTAAAACGAAAGACTCTCCCAAGCGACTTAAATTCGCATAGCATAGCGAGCTTGGCTAGTCCAAGTATCATTAGTAAATAACAACAACAACAGAAATGTCTCTGTCGCACGGTAAGTATTTTTGAACTGTGTTCGTATAAAACTACCAAAACGTTATGGAATCTGAACATTGTTCTTCTTACATCCAATAAAACATTTTTATATAATTTATTCACTGAAATAATAATAATCAAAGGTATTTCGAGATTGGAAGTATGAAGATACATAAAATATACAGAAATTGTAATTATACTCCTTTTTACTAATTTCCATTATAGTACAGTTATAAAAATTATAAAGTCAATTAATTATAATTATTTTAAATAATAATTTATACCTTTTTATATCAATTCATATTTAATATCTTCTTTTTAAAAATGAAATTTTTATGGCAATCAGAAAAAATTCTTGACAATAAAAAACGACGAGTTGGTTGATTTCACAATTGAAAGCAGCAGCAAATACGAGATTTTAGTATCTCGCTCGTGATTACATTAACATAAATATTTGATAATATTCCCGCTTCACATCTATTAAGAAATGTGACACCTTTCTTTTGATATTCAACGCTAGCTATGATCAAATCTTAAAACCTACAAAAAAATAATTTTAACACTAAGACACTTTAAACTTTTTCTTTTAAATATTAATATAAATTATATTTAAATCTTAGTGGATCTATGATAAAAAATATTGCAAATTGTGAATCAAAAAAAACCATTAAAACATCCACAACAGCATTTTACCTAGTTCCCATGCTATATTCATGACCTGAAACTATTTTGCAAGCTACATTTAAATAAAATTGTGGACCTTATAATTATTACTATGGGCGTAGAAAGGAAAGAATCCTTCAAAATGTCTGCTCTAACATCTTCAGTTATAAAATGTAGAAAAATATGTAGCACCTGTTGCTCCTAGTGAGTTAAAATAGAGTTTAGTTTCATTCTCGAAGACATTATGGACTCAGTTTCAATTCGACACCATGAAGTGCACAGCTTTACACCCTATGAATGTTGCCGGAATTTTATCATTCAACACATATCATAACCCTTCAGGTGGACAATTAGCATAGCATGCTCTTTTTGAGATGCGTGATTTCTATAAAGTTTTGGAATACTCATGACCGTAACTGCATACCCCGCACAGCGTAGGCTAAGAAATGAAAGCCAACTTTCCAGAGGGGACTTTTCATCGATCGAGAGCTCTATTCCCAGGTTATAATGAAGGAAACTTGAGAGATTCTCAAGCACTCACTTCTAGAGTCAGGAATGTAGACCCTTCAGTTCCCTGCAGAATTAAGAACTACTGGTTTAACACTGACTTTAAAATTACGCAATTCCTCACTGGACATGGGAAATTCAATAGTTACCTACACCGTTTCCACATTAAAATCAGCGAGGTGTGCAAGTGCAACTCTGGGAGTGACAACCCTTCTCACATTCTTCTTGAATGCCCATCTGTTTCAGAAGTAAGGAACGAGTTTTGTAAAGACTTCAATAACAGGTGGCCCCCGATTATGGTGGACCTAGTTAATAAAGAGAATTTTGAATTTTTTGTAAAATTTATCCATGATGTTATCTAATTCCTTTTTCATTTTTATGTCTCTTTTTTCTCTTTGCCTTCTTTTATTATTTTTTTCATCTCATGTATTATTTGGATTTGTTTTGTAGTACATTTGTTGTACCTTAGGGCCCTGTGTGGTATTCCTTGGTGCACAGGGAGATATTTTTGTTTTCCCAAAAAAAAAGAACTCTCGTTCTTCTAAAGAGACTAACATCAAATTCAGAAATTTCCGCAGGGAGGCCCCTGGCCCAACCCCCTGCATACACTCAGCATCATTTTTGTTATGATTTCTAAATAACTGTTTATCAAATTTCTCATTTTTGTAAAAAGAAAAGTTGGTTTTAAAATTTTTTAGGAATTTATATAAAAACTGCACCAAGAACACTTACGATCCATAACTTTTCCAACAGTAAAAATATTCTCTCCAAAATTCCAAAAATATTCTGTAGTGATCATTTATCTTTATAAAAACGCTAGCTCTGTTTATTCCTGTGTATTATTATGTTTTCAAAATTCACACAATAATGTCCTATTGTATCTGCTCCTAAGTTATTTTAAGGTTTGATATTTTATTGTTGAACTTCTTACATAAATAATTACAAGTTCAGTTACTGTCACTCATAAATTTGTGACTAAGTATTTTAGTGCACATTAAATATATTATTATTTGATAGCACATATTTATAAAAAACATTTCAAAAAGTCAACTTTATTTTGTTTTTTCTTTTCCAGCATCAAGACTTTTAAAAAATATAGAGATAGTATTTCTTTGAAATGTTTCAAACATTTCATTTATTTCTGTGACTTATCATAAAACATGCATGCATTTAGTGATAAAGAAGTATACCTTTTTAGTCGTTGCTTATAAATTATTGAGTGCAGATGCAACGATATATTATTATGGACTTTTGTTGCATGTTTTTATCCAAGAAGGTCATACATAAAATAATGGATGACTTGAAATAAATGCTATAATTCAGCAGACTAAAAATATGTATGAAAGCAGCTGTAGAAAGTAATTAGTGTTAAGATTATCAGTAATATCAATCAGTTAACATAATTTATGAAAAGAATTAACTAAGGCCTACAAACAACGAAAATGAATAAATTACATTTTTGATAACTATTATCAAATAACTTACATGATATAAGTCAAATTTAATAATAAGTACAGTTTCCATTAATGAGCAGTTTTTAAAAATGCAATAAGTTTATAATGTTCCTTTCCTCTAAGTTACTATACATGTAGAATAATTTTTCCTTAACAATATTTATACGGTATCTCTCACTTTATATCCATTGAAAATTAATTTGTTGAAATGTAATTACCAAATCTTAAGCACTGGTTTTTGCCATAAACTTAATAAATCAAGTAATCTCAAATAATATTTTCCCTTTCCAAAATATTTTACGTAATTTTTATGCATTCTAGAACTTTTCATTGGAAAACTATATTATTTATTCTGCATGAAATAAAAAGTTTGATTATCAATTTATTATATAAGATTAAGTATAGAAATGGTATATTAACTTCTGCAATTCTTTAAGTATTTAATATTTTGAAAATGTGAGTTATTCGAAAATATTAGTTGATTATTTTTCTTAATTCACTCTCACACACAGAAAATTTTGTAGTTTTAATCAATTTTAAATATTACCATACATAAGAAAAACTAATTATCAATTGATTTTAATAATGCGATTTGTGATTTATTCATGCATTATTCTTCGATGTGGATGTGGACATCAACTTATTATAATCAAATTTTACATCCGAAAATTTTTTATGTGAAAGTTATTGAGTAAATATTTTAACTTTTAAGAAACTTTTTAAAACGGTGCAAATTTCTTAACTTTTTAAAACCCTTCTGAATTTACATCTTTTAAAAAAACAAATATTTTGCCGCCGCGAAAAATCCTTAACAGTAATAGCTAAAATTGTGAACTTAAGATAATTTAATAATTTACAGAATTTTTAAACTTTTTTAATATAAATTCACAGTTTAATTTAGAATTCAAATTTATTATGTTAGAAAATATGATACGCTTACACAAAACATGATCTATAAATTATAATATCGATTACAAGCATTCTTTGTTTATAAAACATCTGAAGTAAAAATTTCATAAAAATAGATATAATCAATTACCAATTAATGGTACAATCGAAAGAGCTGTTGAGGTTTCAAGTAAATATTTAATTATTTAAATGTTATTTCCATTATTTCTATCCTAATTTTTTTTAACTATTTGTGTCTGCTGACAATGACATATTTAATCGAATTCAAAAATTTGATGCATCCATGGAAAAGCAAAAGCACATACTTACACACTCAAGTCTGTACTCTCAAACATGTAGTGAATGCCAACAAGAGGTGATTTAGAGTTTCAAATTGACATCTGTTTGTTAAATTTTGTTCTTGATTTCATACCCAGAAATTACTTATCAAACATATATATCTATTAAAGGTCTTTTTAAAATGTTTATAAATGTGTTTAAAAAGCATTCGAGATGAAGCGAAATGTGTGCTGTAAACTGTGTTAAAAATTTGAAAACTATATATTGATACATTTTATTGATTTATAGACGAGCCTATATTTATCAAAGAAAGTTTTATAAGCCAATTTTCAAAGTACTTCAAAATATTTCTATAATATTTCCACAATAAAATGTCAAAATATATAAAATTTTGTCAAATTTCTCTTCCCCTTTTGATCATAAATCTTATCTAAAATCAAGCATCCTGAAACACTGTTTTTTTTTTAATTTAAAAATATGTTTCCTTAACTAAATTTATTCAGCGGTAAAAAGTATTAATATAGTCTATTCATTTACAGAATCATCAAAATTTGTAAGTCGCTCTTTTTATTAATTGTATAAAATATTGGTAAAATACATACCGAGATAAATTAACCATTATAAAATAATAAATTTCGATAAATATAAAAGTTATTTATTACGAAATGGCATCGTCAAATGTTTTTAATGGATGTTAACTTTCATAACAATAATAAAATTGCTTATTATATGTTTCTCCACTATTACATTATGTTTACAAAAATAATAAAAAGTTGTATTTCATGTTTCCTTTTGGAAATTTTCACATTCTTTAAAGTTTATGAGGTTTTTATGTAAAAAAATCTTAAGTATCACTTTTAGTTTAGGTCATAAATTTGACTAAAATGAATCGGAGCATTTATATATTTCTTTTTTAATAGCATCAGATCCAAGAAAGCCAAATATTTCAAAAACACTTTTTTCTCAAGTTTCACTTCATCGTATCAGTCTCCGTTTATGAAATGTAAAAATGATTGCATTTCGGAGAAAAGTCACGTTTATCATGAAACTAGTCGCGTCATAAAAATAACTATCCGCTTAAAGATAAGTACTTTTACTCATTATCTGCCAGTTAATTTTATAAAACAGATTAAGATAACATTTCTGAATTATTTACGATAGCTGATTTTCATTTATCTGTAACTATTACAATCATAAAGAATAATCAGTTAGTTTATATCCCAATAATCTAGTAAAAGCCGAATATATACTTACTTAAGCATTGTTTAATAAACATCATATTATTATTAAAAAATATTCGCCCGTAAGAGAAATAAAAGTCATTCTGTAAGAGTCACTTCACAACAATAATGGGCATTTATAATGTTTTATAATACTGAATGCAATCTATGTATTTAAAGATTAAATCAATATAAATCGAAATTAATCCTTGACATTCCAATATCCTTTTCTATTTATTCTTAACTTGACATATGATTCTTTTATTCATCATGATTATGTATAGATTGATATGTATTATAGAATATGGAAAATAATTTATATCTTCGGTAAATTGTTTCTTTTATTCGCCTTTTTCTCTTTCCTCCGCAACGCAGTAAAAGCTTTTTTTTAAATAAATTCTTGTTTTATTGCATGGAGTTTTAAATAACTGGAGGAAGCTATAGTTTCGCCGCCCAACTTGTCTAGTGGTCAGCGTGCCTGACTACGGATAAGGAGGTCCTGGGTTCAAATCCCAGTTCGGCATGGATGTACTTTCTCTCTCTATCTATTCTGTCTTTGTCCTTTCCTTGTATGAATGAGGTGTGAAAGGTTACCCACCCTATAAATGGGTCCCTATGGCTTGTGTGTAGAGCAAAGTCGTACTTTCACCTTCATGGTGCGCTGATTAAAATAAAAGACGCTCCTAATTGACTTAATTAGCGTAGCATAGCGAGCTTGGCTTGTCCAAATGTCATTAGTAAACAATAACTATAGTTTCTTTTTTATATTTCTCTTCCTGAGAGAATAGTAATGTTCACTCCAAGATGGAGTATTTCACTCATCCATCCGGGAATGCGTGCTTCGGAGTTTTCCAGATTTTCTCCTTGAAATAGGTAAAGACACTTCATTATTTACAGATAGATTTTCCGGAAAACAATTCTCATTGTATTTCAGAAACAAAAAGGGTAGCGGATAGCTTAACAGCTGAAAATTCCTTTTTTACTCCCTGAAAATTCCTTATTTTCCTGAAAATTCCTTTTCTTCAGTCGTTACTTATCCGCTAATAATCGTCAAATTCTCTTTTACATTTTCTTGAGACATAATAATAGGAATCTTAAAATGTGTTAATGAATATAAATCCTTATTTCTGAAAAGCATTAATCTTAATTTTACAATGAACGATCTCAACGTAGTATTGAAAGTAAATTATCTAATATGCACGCTCATTCTTTATGAATGAAATTCATTCTTTTTTACTTCTCCGCATAAAAGAAAACAGAAGAAACTGTCAAGAAATGACATCTAGAATCGAGCGTGAAGAAACTACATTTTCACTGTCTAATCTAAATTCTTCAAATGAGACTAATATCGAACTCGCGGATCTTTCCCACATAGAAACTTACCTCTAAGATAAATTTTATTATGATTCCCGATTGATAGGGTATCGAATATCTCCTTTTTTTAAAACAGAATTTTGTTCTAAAATTTTGAAAGTATTTTCATAAAAATTACATCAAGTATTCTTACGATAAAGAATATTGCGAGTAGTAAAAATATTGTCTTTCCAAAACTGCATTCTAAAATTCTATCGTGAACATTTATTTTTATAATGATGGCAAAAATGCTACTTGGGTTTTTTTCTATGTATTATTGTGTTCTTAGAAATGAGAAAAACATTCCATTTTATCTCCTCCATAGTTATTTTAAGGCTTCATATTTTAATGTGGAGCTTTTTACCTAGGAAATTGTAAATATCAGTTAGTGTGAATCATAAATTCTACTAAGTACTTTAGCGCACATAATATATATTATGATTTGATAGCATATATCTAATAGAAACATTTCAAAAAGACATTTTTCTTCAACTTTTCTGCATCGCATCAATGCATTTTTAAAATATATAGATTGTATTTCTTTGGAATGTGTATTTGATTTATTTCTATAACTTATCATAAAAGCATGCATGCGTTTAGTAATAAAGAATTATATCTTTTTATATATTGCTTATGCGTTACAGAATGCAGATGCAATGATATATTGTTATGAATTTTTGTTACATGTTTTTATCTAAGTAGGTCATGCATAAAATAATCGATGGCATGAACACAATAGATTGAAAATATTCATGCAGCAATTATAGAAAATAATTAATATCATTAGGTTTTCAGTAATATCAATCAAAATAATTTATTGAAAATGTTAAGAAAAAAGAACAATGAAAAGGAATAAATTTCGTGTGTGTTCATCCATTACCAAATAACCTACATAAAAAATGAGCTTAATTTATAATAATAGTTTCTATAAATGATTAGCTGTTAAATGTGTATAAATAAGTAATATTATAACACCACTTACTTTATATTGGAGTCAATGAGTTTCAAATCTTATTTATAAATTTTCCTTAACACTTTTATATAGCAAGAGTATGATACGATATTTATACATTTAAATAGCATTTGTTCATTTAATTTTATAATAAATCGAGCATTTGTTCATTTAAATTGCAAAGTTTTACTTGTTCTCAGAATCCTTTTTTTTACTCCAGAAACAGATGTACCTAAACATACGCTTTTAAATGAATTCATAACTAATTCAGTCATCCCTATCCAAGGTGGGAATCAAACTCATGAACTGATGGCCAAGACAATAACCCTTCCCCTGCCATGTCTGACAAATGAATCTAAGTAGAAAAATATATATATAACTTTTTTATCACATGATACAGCAAACATTTGAATATCTGTAAACTTGATTCTCTACTTTAAAAGAAATACTTTTTAATTTTATTTCTTTGGAAATTTAGCTTCTTATAGATGTTATCAAATATTTAATAAATTTTATTTATTAATAATCTTAAAATAGATTTGTAGTTGGTCTAAACTTTATAAATTAAAGTTAATTTTCAAGTACAATCTATTCATTATATGCTAAATGATCAGGACTTTAGAACAAAAGGGAAACTTTATTTGAGAAATATTTTTATTATATAATAATCATATAATTTATGTGCTTAATAAACAATAAAAAAATTTAAATATCTCCTTATACACGAGTTAAAGTATAAACAAAATCATTTTGTGCACCATTTACCTATTCTATTAAGTTCAGTATTTTAACTATATTATCTAAAATTTGTATAATTTTGCCACTTGTATAAACCCGAATAATAATTTTAATGAGATTATTATAAGCTATAATTTCAAGTACTTTTTATAACACTATTATTCATTACAAAGACACAATTTAAAATTATGAAGAAACTTAACCAGTCGAAATATTTGTTGAACAATAGTCCAGGTTGTGTACTGTTGTTACAAATCCCATACAGAATAGTGGAACTACATCAGATCCATGAGCCAATGCACTCTCCTAAAAATTAAGAAAAAGGAGGGGTCTCCAAGGAGCTCCTCCATCGAGAATTGAGTTCACTCAAGTAAAGGTTGTGTATTAAGTACAGTATCTATTAATAATGTTGTTGTTGTTGTCGTGTGCCAGCCAGGCTAGCAATATGGGGTGCGCTGCTCCACTTTTTCAACTGAACCCTATTTTGGTGTGGAGTCCGACTTCTTCAGTACACACATGCCATAGGGACCCGTTTATAGGGTAGGCAACCATTCACACCTCATTCATACAAGGAAAGGACAAAGACAGGATAGATAGAGAGAAAGTACATCCATGCCCGAAACCGGGATTTGAACCCAGGACCTCCTTATTCGTAGTCAGGCACGCTGACCACTTGACAAGTTGGTCGGCATATATTAATAATTTAATCGGGATTTATATACACAATAAATAAGAGCCTAGCAAATTTTGAGTGCATTTGAACCCATTTTGGTAGGCTGTAACTCTTTTATTGCTTTTGTGCACCAGATCTAATTCAACATTGATCTATGGTTAGAAGTACGTACCAAAATCTTACAAGCCATCCCGCTTTGACTCCACGTTGATGAGGTGTAGGACAATGCTGTTCGGGGGATCCTAGCCCCTACTGAACAACGGAAGAAGAATGCTGTTCCTTTCTATGTATGCCTATCTGGGGGAGGGTGCTGCGAGTTTCCAGGGTTTCTTCCTTTGCGACATGTCAATACGCCCCATTGTCTATAAAGTGTCTTCCCAGAAGGCAATGTTTGATTTCGCCAGGTTTGAAATGCACGCTGTCACGAAGCTTGAGCACTTTAAACCCGTCAAATCTGTTTATTTTGAGGTCACTAGGGCCAAGTGGAGGGACTGATCCTTTCGAAGTCTAAGATTCCGGGTTTGATTCCTGCATCTTTTGAATAACGGAAGATAGTATTTTGTTGCTGCCTTTTGCATGCGCATCCATCGGGGCAGGTGTTTAGGAGTCTTCTGGGCTCCCACTTGCAATGTTTGTGAACAAGGTTCACTATCTATAAAAGTCCTCCCAAAAGATAATCAAACGGAGGACATTCAAATACATTACAACAGTCTTGGGACCGTGGTATTCTAGTGGTTAGGGTGACAGCCATCCATCAAAAAGCGCTGGATTCTATTCCCAATGCCGACAAAGAAACACCGAGTACATGCGATATACTTGCTCGGTAAATCAAAAGTCCTGAGGAATCGATTGTTGAGAAGTTACAATGGGTGAAATGGTCTACAGAAATTTACTCTCCCTTCAAATCAATGTCAAAATTGAGGGAGTAGATCCTCTGGTGCTGCCATCTATCGGAGGATTTGAAGAGCAAAAGTCATACTTTCATCTTCATGGTGCTCTGATTAAACGAAAGACGCCCCCAATTGACTTAAATTCCCATAGCCGAGGCATAGCGATCTTGGCTTGTCCAAGTGTCATTAGTAACAACAACACGAATTAGACGAATTCGATTCACAAAAATGTTTCTTTAACCAATTGTGTGGCAATGGGACTACGGTGGATTTTATTAACATAAAACCAGCCATTAGTTTTAAACTTAATTATGAAGAAAACGCTATTACTTATAAAATTAGTAAACGTCAAAATTTTATTAATAGATCCGTTGGTATTTTACAATAAGGCAAAATAAAAATTAAAAATATGGAAATGAAGAAGGTAAAATTTGTGAAACGTCATTCCAAATAAGTTGAATAACGTTCTTTTAGAAAGTTTGGAGAAAATTGAGAGAGTGGATCTTCTTGTGGCGTGATCTGCTAGTAACAACAACAAAGGCGTACTTTCACATTCGTGGTGCTTTGGTTAAACGAAAGACGCATACTCAGAGTAGCCGTTGGCTTGTCCAAGAGTCATAAATAACAACATAACAACAGTCTTAAGTTTTTAATCAGCCCACAGCGTGATTTCAAAACTTTCCCACACTAGAGACTTTTGTAATCTAGTGGTAAGACTGCATTCTTCGAAATCATCTCAAAATCATTTTCCAATCCTTTTTTTACCTGTAAATATTGTCTTTCTGCTTGCTATATTTAAACCTGCCTTCTAGGAGAAATCAATGAGAATTTCCTAGTTTTCTTGTTTTGGTTACGACGATGGGAAGATTCTTCTCGGTAGACAATCATACTCAAGGAATAATATAATTTCTCAAAACAACTTACGGCTTTTCTTCTTCTTCTTCTTCTTCACAAGCTCAACAGCCCATTGCAGGCCAAGGCTGACTCGCTGATCTTCTTCCAGCTGACTCTATTAGCCGCAACAGCCCTCCATCGGTTGACTCCCATTATTTTGAGGTCTTTTTCGACATCGTCCAGCCACCGCGTGGGTGGACGTCCTCTACGACGAATCCCTTCGATTTTTGAGAATGTCACTTTTTTGGTGGGAAAAGCATCGGTGCGTCTGTACAGGTGGCCCAATCACCTTATTCGTGATGCCTTTATTGTTCTTACAATATCGGTCCCATCGTATTTGCTATATTTTCCATTGATTTCATGATTGAATAAAATCCTCCACTCATTATTCACTAGGATGGGTCAAAAAATCTTTCTCAAAATATTTCTTTCAAAGATCAATAGCTTTTCCTCCTCTGTCTTAATAAGGCTAACGGCTTTTAGGGTAGACAAAATACGGAGAGACGAAATTTTTAGCTTATTCCAGTATCTTTAGAAATGACTAAAGATGGATGTTGCGTTTCTACTTGTAACTTTATTAATGCCATAATTGTTCCGAAAGAATTTTCAACTAAACAATTTTTTTTTTTTAAGTTTAAAACGTATGGATAAGCAATGTTTATAGAGAACGGTATTTAGGTTTGATGTGGTATTATATAATCTAACAATCAAGTCTACAAGGATCCATTTTTTACTGGGTGATCCCCCACCCTTTGTTTCCTTACACGACACGCTGCCAAAAAGGTTCCCTTGAAGGGGTGAAGATCACCAACAATTCTCCCAATTCTGTGTTTGGCATTCTCACTCTCAAACCTCGCATTCAAAGCTATTCTGGAGAAGCGGTGTCTTCGAACAAAAGCCTCTCAACAAACCCAGAACAGCTGACGTCTCCCCCGCAACACTCAAATGATTCGCTGTTTGTAAATATTAATCATCCCCCTACTCTTGCAGTGCAGAGAAATCGGTGTAAAATACCTTTACTACCCCCCCCACCCTCTTCTTTTGTCGTCTTTGAAAATGGTTTCTGGTCCAGAAGCCTTCTTTAAAATTCTCGGAAGGAATTTGAATGCAATATTTTGAGTTGGAAGCAGAGTGGTGAAATGAATTTATTACACCAATCGTTCCCAACCCACCTTCAATAGAACTTATTCTTTATCAACTGATGGATTGATTACGTAACAGTGCTGAACTTTTATATTTGTGAGTATTTTTGTATTTATACAGTTGCCTCTGTTTTTAATTGCGCATTTCTGAGAGGTGTTTCGGAACGAAAGCGCATTTTACATCATTCATTTATTTCAGCATTTCTGCTGTTATTGTAATGAAATTTAGTATGAGATGAATTTCAGTGAAATTTATTGAGGAGGGCTTGTTTTAAACTTAATTCTACGTTTAATAAGAATTAATAAATTTGTTTGAAATGAAGGTGAATGAATGTTGTCTTACAAAAGGATAATTTGTTAATTTAAAACCTAATCCAACTGTTACATAAATGCTAGCTACGTGATGCTTAATAAAATAACAGAAATTTTACGATATCCTTTTAATTGTTACCTGTTATTTGTTTGTTGCCCGTGACACTTGGCAAGCGAAGCTCGCTATGCCGTTGGCTGTTACCTGTAATTGATTTAAAACATTTGCTTAAATTATTTCAGACTGTCATATGGTGATCCCATAACTGAAAAAGTCTTTTTCCTATTCATAAGACGACGTGTTCAGTGTCTGTTTCAAGAAAGGATTCTAGGAGTGATACCAAAAATCTAGGAAATTAAAAATTTAACAATAAATATCTTTCTAGTTGTTGCACAAATGAATAAAAAAAGGCAGCCAGGAGTGACTTGTGTCATATTTTATACAAGTAATCACTTTTGTCTAAATTACAGAATCTATATTTTCTATAATTTAAAAAAAAAACAATGAATGAAATGAGAATTAGTATAACAGAAGATCCCATTCATTAACAGAAAAGTAGAAAAACAGCTATGATATTAATGAACCAATAAATAAATTTGATGATAAAGTTCTCGGCATTTTATACTAAAATATTTGGATTCAATGATAAAATTGCTCATATTATCATTCATACTTGAAAATACAGATATATATGATGACTATAATTATTAATTGCATCCCCTGCTGTGCAGTTCAAATGTATACCGATGGTAGTCTTACAAAAGACCATACTGGGAATGGAGTTTATATTAGAACCCCTCACAGTCTGAAATTATGCTAAAACAACGTAACCCTGACACTTTTTCAGTCTTCAGATGTGAGTTGATAGTGATTAAGGAGGGGTTTACTGCTATCATTTCCAGCAAATGTGATTTTGGAGAGTTATGGATTTTTTCGGACAGTCGCAGTGCACTACAACATCTCAATGACTGATCTTCTATAAACGATGAAACAAGTGTATCTATTCTGCTGAAATTGAAAATTCAATCTGGCAAATTTCACCCTCGCACCAGTGGTACTCTAAAACAACTCCTGGAAATAAAATGTGACTGAAAATCTCAGACTGCCTTGGTCAGATTCTCAAGAGGACATCTAAAATGTTTATTGTTTGAACGTGGTACAAAAAACTATCTCACTTATAAAAAATGCTGCGATCATCCAGCCTCACCGAAACATATTCTGGATTCCGTCGGACATTCCCGGGAGGATTTATCCTCAGATCTCCCGCTAGTCATCGACTTTCTGACTGTAGACAATTTATAAGAGTTTATCTGACAAATGTCAGATCTTTAAAGAGGATAAGCTACGACATAATGCAATCATACCTATCCGTGATACACCAATTCATACGCTCAAAATAGATCCTACTTTAGGACTGTTAATATAGCTTTAATACTATTGGTTAATTGCTATAACCAGTGTAAGATGTCAGTAGATGAAATTCCGAATATTTTATCATTATATTGAAAAAATCGGGCCGCATATAGCTTTGCTAAGGGTTTAACAACAATCCCACGTAGCTCTTGCTACTCAGTAGAAGATTTTACCAAATGTTAGCCATTTGCATTTTTATTCACAAACTGTCTTTTTATAGGAAATTTCTTTACCATAAGAGATTCATTTTTATTGCATTGATTTATTTGAGATAAAATATATCGTCATATGTATCATTTTTTAATAAAAGAGAAATAATTTCAAATTTTAAAATCATTTAGTCATTCCTTATTTAAACAGTTTTTGTTTGGTTGGATTCAATGCAGTTATACATTATATGAATTAAAATATTTTTTCATCATCTGCAAACATATTTTGAGAGTTGCAACGCTAATATTAAAATGTAAAGGGCAAGAATTCAATCATCGCAATAGTTTTTACTACTATTTTCTAAATACATTATATTTTTTCTTAGGCATTTATGTATGTTGCGAATAATTACAAAATTTTAGTACCACACATATTGCTAAAATAACAAATAAATAAAGTCTCCGTGGAAGGATTGTCGTTTCAATCACATTGTGTAATTGTCATTAGAATAAAATGAATGCCGGATTGCTCTGAAAATTATTTATCAAAACATTCACAAGAACAGAAGATGGCACAAGAACAGTTGCAAATATATGCAAAAAGGAACAAAGCGTAACAATTAACATTAAACTGAAGAGAATAGTCTATCAACAGCTCACAACATGCCAACAGGAGTTAAACTCCATGATTTTTCTGTTATTGTTGCCATTCGATGGCTACTATATAATTATTGTCTTTTTCTCTAAAAGCATAATTCTGTTACATCTTTCTCTTCTGATTTCGAAGGCTTCATGGCTAAAACTCACGAACAATTTCTTGTCTACCTTGTGGAGAAAACAGATAATCAGATGGAATTCTTCAACATCGACGAGCAGCACCCTTAGATTCAAGGTCAACCCTTTGTGATAACGACCAAGCATATCATTACGAATGCGAGGCCCTTGCCCTCCCTAGATTAACTTCTTCAGGCATCATCCATACTAGAGAATTACACCTAGACTCCATTAAAGGGTTATCGGACTTTATTAATAAAGTGGGTGACCCGAGCAACTGGAACTAAGAAACATTGGGCTTGGAGTTAATAGTACAAAATGCTGATAAAAGCAGAGGTGCCCAATGACATACAAACCCAACTCTAAGAAGAAGAAGAAGACTCCTTTGTGATTGTAACAATTGAGAGCAATATTCACGTTTTTGACGGTCTCTGAAAGCCAACCGAATTACCCGATCAAACGTCTGCAGCTCGTTCTGTTTTACACGTTTCTTAACAATTCACTACTTCTGTTTAAAATAGTGTAAATCTATTTTTTGTTCAGTTTTCACAAAATACTTGAAGTATGGATGAAATATATCATATGTATAGACTCTATTATGCTAATAATAATTACCTCTGTAACATTTAATTTCGAGTTTTACAGAAGTTATATATAATTTTATATTATTACCTTGTGTAAGAAGAACACAATATGAGGATTATTCTTCAATTTTTTACACATGCTTAAGATTTGAAAGATTTTATGAAGTTTCAAAAATATGCACAATTGTCTCTCCCGGTATCACTGTTCATTGTAAACGAGTTTTCCAATGATTGAGTTCTAAAACCCCTTCATTTCTCGTTAAAATATAGAAATATAGCACTGTAAATTCCATCTTCGAAATAAAAGCAATGACGATGTTAAGTTCTTTTCTAGATTGAAAAAGAGCCAAAATTAACACACAGATAGATTAGATGAATTGATAAAAGTTCTATTATTTCTGTGTCCTTTTCTTCAGAAACGCAACTATTCATTTTACTGAATAAAAAAATGCCTTTTCATGGTAAACTGTGAGTATTTTGACATTACCTTATAGAAGATTCCCAACAAAACCCTTCGGTTCAACAGTTCGTGGGTTCGAATCCCACCTTGGGCATGGATGTTTGTAGTGGTTCGGAATCCACTTTAAACCGTAGGTCCCAGTCTAATTAGCCCTCGTGTGCAAAAAATGACCGGTGAGCGATAAGCAAGCAAGCAACCCAACAAAACATTCAGCAGCGCACACATCAGCTGTAAATATTTTCTGTACATAAAACTTAATAGCTTACTGCAGTCATGCACTTCAGAAGAAAACACTCCGCAACTGTTGTAGGCATCAAATCGTCTTCAATGAGCCCCTTCTTGACGTTTGGAAAGTCAAAAAATGTATGTACGATTCATTACCAGGAAACACACACAAGGAAGTTACGTTCACTTCCCAGGGTGTATGTTTCGTTTTCGTAGGTAACCATGCCGCCGGTAGAGAGAATGTTCTGAATATATATATATATATATATATATATATATATATATATATATATATATATATATATATATATATATATATATATATATATATATATATATATATATATATATATATATATATATATATATATATATATATATATATATATATATATATATATATATATATATATATATATATATATATATATAATATATGTATATATATATATATAATATATGTATATATATATATATATATATATATATATATATATATATATATATATATATATATATATATAATATATGTATATATATATATATATAATATATGTATATATATATATATATATATATATATATATATATATATATATATATATATATATATATATATATATATATATATATATATATATATATATATATATATATATATATATATATATATATTTAAAATATATAATCACGTTCCTATCAACAGTCTCGTATCACATCCACTCGCTTGAGAGTATTCGAAATTCTACTTTGGTGTCAAGTAAAATGATTTAAAGTGACTACATTTTGAGAATTTTTTTCTATAAAACTAAACACTTATTTATATTACTGTTTTGAAAATATTATTTCCCGTTAAGAAATTTTTTGTAAATGCATTTCTTGTTGTGGTTGCTAATCCCAGATGATCAAGCTATGCTACCATCTCCATAAAACACATTATTCCCAACAAGTCCAAAAACAGTGTAGGATCTTTAAGAATGTCACTTTTGGCAAAATCCAAGCAGTTTAGAATATGGGCAGGGGAGGCCTGCACGGCTCCGCACCCATTTTATTTCTTAATGTATTTCTTAATATAATGTAGCACAACAGGGAAATCATCTTTAATTACATTACCACCCACTTCATTATTCAGAAATTCAACATTTAAACTTTGTATTTGTAAGACAATTATATATATTTATATATATACTGAATAACTCGTTGCACTTGTTTTCATAAGTGGTTATACTACTAAGCAACTATAATTTTTTAAAACAACATTTCAACATTTTTAGATTTAAGATTATTCACACACATATGTTAAAATGTTTAAAAGAGTATATCAGAAAGGAGCTAAAGAACCCACAATCATTGATATTTTTTAAATTACAAAAATTGAAACTATTTTATGATTTATTTTGTCGAAAAATTTCTTCTCGTGCATGAACTAGATTTATTTAAGTTAACTAATAAGAAAAGTTACAGAAAACTGAAAAATAAGGATGGTCACCTATTGAACTTTTACTTCAAAACAACAATATCTCTAAAATATCATTAAGAAACATTTTAAAATTTGAAAAAAATCACTAATTCAATCATATACTTCTATTCTGACATGGAGTAAAATACATGGAATAAAATGTCTAAAATATTTCAAAATGTTATAGGATTCATTTACTGGCTAGAAAGAAAAAGGGAATCTTCGAATTTGTGTGTGTGTATTAGATCAAGAAAAAGAAATTTATGGAGAAAAGTAAAAGTTAGTTTACATCTTACAAATATAAAGAATATTTTTATCTATCAGAATAACCATTCCTATTTTAGATATTACTTTGTTCTTTAAATGGCAGATTGGGTAACACTATGAAACAAGAGCTTTGGGGACAATAGTAAATAAATTCTTGGAAAATTGGTTTTATATCATTACCAATTAAATTACTTTCCTGTCAAAATAGAAGTTGTCCAAATTGTAGATGTAATAGTGATTGGAGCTTCGTCTGGCGAATATAGAAAACAAAAAGAAATGATCAAACTTCAATACCAATACATTTACCACAATCATTTATGGAGTGTGTGTTCTATCATTAACATACAAGGCTATAAAATTGTCTCAAAATCTAAGCTCTTTTGGTTGTCACCATGACCTAGTGGTAGAGCATAGCTCTTTGGATTTTAAGGTCCTTGATTTGATCTGATGAACAACTGGAGATGGATGTTGCTCTTCCGTGGACGTGAGTGCTTAGGATTATTCCGCATTTCCTCCCGTGCGACACGGAAACACGCCCCACAATCTATAAAAAGTCTTCCAGAAGGCAATTTACGAGATGGATTCTAAAATGCTTTGCAACGGCCTTCGACCGTTAACTGCCCGCCACAAAATCCAAGTTGTTTTCCTTTAAGATTTTGCATCATTTCTTCTAATTTGTTGCAGTTTCTGCGGTGATTGATAAGACAGGTATCAAAATATTATAAAGGATCTCAGCTACACTGGATGACAAAACAATTACCATTAAACCTACGTCATTTTTGATGACAATTATCTGAATAAAAATTTGAGATATCTTAAGTAGCGTAATACCAGAACCAAATACAATTATCTGAATAAAAATTTGAGATATCTTAAGTAGCGTAATACCAGAACCAAGTACACTATTACTGTTTCACGAGACTTATCGTGCCATAAAATGAACTCTTACTTTGTAGTAATTCAAATTAGCTATAGTTCCATTCTCAGCAAAATAAATAAAAAAATTTTTAATATTTTTAAAACTTTGTGCTTTTTTTATTAGCAAGCGATTATATATATTTATAGCATGCAAAAATATCCGTAGGATAAAATATTAAGCCAATTGTTATATATTTATTAATAATATTAATTAATTAATCAGGATTTTCATACTTTCCTATAATGTATATATGAGATTTATCTCCCTCTGTTATCGAGGGCTTACCAATTAAAATACAATCCAACAGCTGCAGCCTTTGAATAGGTTTTAATTTGCGGACGGCCCCTCTTTCGCCATGTCTCTTAACTAATCTCAATCTTAGATTCAAATGCTGTCCCCCAAAGCCATTATGAGTAATTATTAATCCGACGTCACCGGCTGAGCGGCGCACTGATAAGTGTATTATGATGTCAATTAGGGTCCCGGGCGAGTTCCATTTCCAAATCAGACGTCGCATTAGAATATTCCCTGGTCTTTTCCCTTCCTCTGTCTCTAATAGCTTACAAATCACGAGCATCTTTTACAAGGAGGGAAATCCCTTCCTTATTGTTTGCAGGGGGAAGGTCGATTTTCGGAAGAGGCTCTACTACTTTCAAAAGGATTAAACAAGATGGCCGACCAGGAAGGAAAAGTCACGTGGAGGAATGGAACACCGATTTCATGTTATTAATATTCCTGAATAATTTTTAAATTTAATTGTTCCGGAAGTTATCTGGTTATCGCGAATAGTATTAATTGACTTAAGTTTTATAGGAAAGAATATCTGTAAGTTCCACTAATATCTATCTTTCTCCACACTGTACCTGTTGTTTCGGTAGCTATTTTCAGATGATTCATTGGGTTTGCATTGTAAGAAATGAAAAACACTGATGTTTAGCAACTTATAAGATGGCTTTTTTTTGTGTTGATTAACAGATATCAATGATGAAGTCAGCATTGAATTTCAAAACGCTTTTCATTTTAGGTCTGAATTTTGATGAAAGTTGGATTCTATAATACTATAAACTTCCATCCCCAAAGTTTGAATCGAACTCATGAATTGTTAAACTGTATACCAGATGCAAAACCCTATAGATACAAAATCGACGCTTTACGTGATCTTCTTAAAACAATACATATAAGTGGGGCATCGAGATGTTGTTGTTGTTGTCTTGTGCCAGATAGGCTGGCAATATGGGGTGCGCTGCTCCACTTTTTCAACTAAACCCTATTTTGGTGTGGAGTCCGACATCCTCAGTACATATATGCCATAGGGACCCGTTTATAGGGTAGGCAACCATTCACTCCACATTCATACACTGAAAGGACAAAGACAGGATAGAGCGAGAGAGAAAGTACATCCATGTCCGATCCGGGATTCAAACCCAGAACCTCCTTATCCGCAGTCAGACACGCTGACCACTAGACAGCTTGGGCAGCGAGGCATCAAGATACAGAGAGCTATTAAATAAGACATAGACGCCATAGTAACGGAGTGACATTTAAGCTCATCAGAATGATGTATTTTACTTTGGATGGTATGTTGTAAGAAATGAGTAATGAATAAAATAGGAGCAAAATTTGGAAATTTCATAGGAGCAGGCAATCTTTTGCTTATGGCTTTATTGGAAAGAAATTAATCCATTGAAAATGGCAAACACAATACAGAAAAGAGTCTGGGTTGACATATAAAGGAATACAAGAGAAAAGATAAACAAAGTTCCAAGCAGGGACATTATGCTGGAGTTCAAAGAGATGGGTCCTGGTTTCCCAGTAAAGGTGACACAGGTCGCCCCTCAACTGGGCATCGTTGTTTAGTCCTTTACATGAAATAAGATGTGCAGCATTCAGGGTGACTTTACCACAAATATGACAGTCCTTAGAGGGCCCCTTATCTTGAAGAGCAAGATCTTTTGGGGGGCTATGTTACTCGCGTCCATGACATTCTTTAAGTCATACGTGCTCCCTGGGTAGTGCTGAAAGAGTAACGGCTTTGGCGATGGCAATTCAGGGCAGAAGTGCTTGTTCTAAGAAACAGGCAATCTAAAGTGCAGAGTTTCGAAAATCAGACGAAAAGACAAAAATTGATATTGTTGAAGATTTTTGTAGAATAAAGCTTTTTGAAATAATACCCTTTGTATTTTTTGGAAAGTTATGAATCAAAGTAGATAGACTTCAAGTAGTTTTCATTTTGTAGCCAACGGACTCATTATGGACTAGCGATAGTACAGTCTTCAGGATAAGGGGTCCTCTGCTCAGTCACAGTCATTGTTTAACACAAATAATAGGACGTTTTAATTATTCTTTTATTTATCGGTGTGGGTGCTTGTAAAATTTCCCTGTTCCTTCTGCTTGCATCGGTTGAATATCATCCACTATTGATCAAAAGTCCTGCTGAAAGTCAAAATTTGAAAGACATAAAAAAACATCTTACTACAGTTTTTAGCTGTCAGGTTAAACAGCGTCTAACATGATAACATTGTCATTAAAAATTTGGTCAATTTTTTTTAATGCAAGAACTTTTAAACTCTTTACGATGCTTTTTTCAATTATATATAGCATATACCAGGGATGGCGAACCTTTTTTGATGTCCGTGCCATCAAGAAATTCTTATTTAACTAGGTAACGTGCCACAATAAAATTTCCTTCGAAATTTAGCGTGGTGAAACTATAAGTAAGTATAATTAACTAAACAAATAAAAGCAATTCTTAGTTAAACAAGTTTTTATTAATCAATATTTTAAAAAAGCAATAAGCTAGAAGCAAAATTCACGTTAAAAAAATTGTTTTTAATGGGGTTTTTGTTGCTATACACAAGATGATAAAGATTTAATATCTGATTCATATTTAGTTAGTTTCAACAGCTCACATGCAGAGCTCGACACATCCGTCATTCCATTCCTATATTAATTTTTTATAAAATATAATTCTGAAAATACAGATTCACATTCCCACGTCGATAAAAATATTGATAAAATTGCTTTTGCCAATATTTTTAAATATAATTAGTGTTAGGAATCGAATTCCATGTAGTTGGAATTTTATTTTCTGCAATTTTATTTATTTTATTCAATTAATAATTCTAAAAAAACTATTATAAAATAAATAATATATTCTGCATTCGTTTGCAAGAACATATTTCGTTACATATTAAAGTTCTAAAAGTATTACCAACACAAGAAAATAATAAATAATGTATTAATTCAAGGTAATTTCACTAATTATTTCTAAATTTTATACTGATTTAATGATAAAATAATATCTCATATTATTAAAATATTTTATTGTTCAAAAATAAGCAACATAAATTATAAATTTATGAACTTTTAATACCTTAAGGTTGTTACACATTAAAAACTCAGTCATGACGCAGTATGTTCTTATAAACGAATGCAGAATATAAAATTTGAAATAATGTGTAAAAACATTTACATAAAAATAACACTATATCTATTTACAATAAACGGTTATATTTTTTCACAAGTCACTGAGTGAAGTTTCAAAGACAATGGTTGCTAAAAATGTCTAAGTCTGACGTCGAACGTTGCGACGGCAACAACATGCAATAACATTAGAAGGAAAAAAACTGGAGGTGCAAAAAATTCTTATCTAATGCGCATCTTTATATACTTCGAGAGAATTCATGCGATGCTTTAATAATAAAATGTATAATTTGATGGTTCCAAATAACATACTAAGATATATATTCAGTACTACAAATTTATATCATAAATTAAGTGTAGTATAATAATTTTTAATTCATTTCTATCCAAAAGATAACTTATAAAAATAATTTTGTTTTGTGTGTGCCATCAAAATTTTCAAACGTGCCACTGGTTCGCCATCCCTGACATATACCATTGAAAAAAAACAGTGATTCTTATTTTAATGCTCTTAACAATAATTAGTTACTTTTAAGTATCTTAAAAATTTAAAAATTATTAGAAAACACAATTACTTTAACTTTATCTTTGTTGGGTGCGATAATTTCATGAGTTAACCTCATCATTTGACAATGGTTAGAAATTACGAGTGGAGTTGGTTATGTATCATCTCAAGAAATTAGTATAGCCGGAAATGAATTGCATTAAACTGATCTAACCTAAACTAATAATAATTTGACAAATATGTGTGAGGAATTCCTAATTTCTTAATTTAAATAAATATATTAATCTGTAATATCATGCATTAAAAATTTAAACATATTTGTTATATTTCCCCATTGATCAATGTGATTATTTTCTGTTTCTTACCTACAAATAAAAATCTTGAGTAATAAATTAATTAATGGAGACTGGATTTAAACCTTAAAGAAATTCCAGTAACTTTTGAAATACAAAAATTAATTTTTGTTTTAAATATTATTCATTCATGAATATGAACCAAATTTAATGTGAGAATTTTTAATTTAATTTACTTGAAGAATAAAATATTAAAAATAACTTAAATTTTCATTCTATAATAATTTATTCTTTTAAAATCTATAGTTTCAACATGGGCGAACAATACTCTACTTAAAGTGTGTAATCAAAAGATTTTAAAAGATACGAGACAAGTATATTATTCACAATTTTATAAAATTATTTATAAATTGGTTCACAATAATGGTTTTTAATTGTATATCTGTCACAAAGTAATATTTTAAAATATAATTTTGCCGCCTTAACTATTTTTCATGTAAAGTGAAATGAGTCATGTGCATACACATAACTTTTCACTAACTGTTCAACAACTCTCTGTTTCCAATTAAAATATTCCTCACTTAAATCATTTGAGTTTTACTTTTATAAGATATTGTAGAAAAAAAATGTACACATAAACATTCATTAAAAAATATCAAAACATTGATCCTTAGCTTAAAATTTTTCAAAAACTTGATTTTTGAAACCCATTTAACGCAAATTTTCTCATACATTTTCATTTCACACAACATTACCTATCTTAGAACTAAAAAGTATATCTCAAAAATGTAAAATTCAAAAAAAAAATCAAATTTATAGAAATAATATCAGTTACTAATAAAGAAATGCATTATATTGAATTTTTTTCTTTTCAATTTTGCTGCTGTCTAAGTACACAATTCACCGTCAGTTTCTCTTTTAATTTTATTTAAAACGTGGTTTAACAGGGAAATTCGTTATTTTTTTTATTTATTTCTGACTATAGAGGATTTCATCTGCTTTAGGAGGAGCAAAATAGTGAATTTGGTCCCATATCTTAAAACCATTCTAAAATAACGAAAGCACTTTATTACATTGTCTTTAAAATTGAATATTATGTCCAATTATTGTTATTTCTAAATTGTACCAGCAGAGCTCCAGTGGCTCAGTAGCTTCACGCCACTTTCCATTAAGATCAACAAAGTGAAGCCTCATTTGCCGCCATAAACAGTGTTTGGGAGGCTGACCACATTCACTCCCACATGGGGTTACTGGAGCTCCGTTAGTGGGGGCCGTTCAAAATTAATCTGTGACGTCCGAAGTCCTGTCACTGGATGTGGAGAAGAAAGTGTGACCTCATCCCCTGGCAGTGATTCAAAATGACGAGGTGTTTGGTGATGGATGAGGATCTCAAACCCATTAGGTACAAGCTGGAGCTTGCCTGCCCCACCATGTATGTATTATATTGTTCCTGCAACACGTGACTGTCGACGTCGACACAGCATTATTCGAGACGGAAGTTATCCTCAATATATTAGACGTAAAGAGGCTTCTAGGAATCCAACCCGCTTCCTTTAATATACCTGGGCAACTCTTTTATCTATTTGTCTTCCTCTCATCATAATTATAAAAAAGTATAATTAACTATCATTAAACAATAATTCTATAGACGATTTGGGATTTTTTTATTGACTTTATTCCTGTCTGCCTATTTTTTTTATGTCAAACATCTCGCTACATACTACAAAAGTCTTCCCAGTTTTGTATAAATACAGGAGGATATCGTTATCTGAGAAGAGACATAATATCTTATATGGTATTTTGAAAATGCCATAGATAATATTATGTAAACAAGTATCTGACAAGGATATCCTCTGAAGATTCAATAGCTTCAAGTGTCGAACCCTTTGTTTTTTGAGCAGGATTGCTTCGTATTTCCACGCTATGGGTATCACAACTTTTGTACTCAACGTAAAACAAACTGTAAATCGAGCATGACGCAACTTGTAAATTTAGTAACGCCCCTTTCACATTATACGACTTTTATCGTACGATAAAAAGTCGCCCAATATTTTATCGTGAGAAGTTACTAAATAACCACAGAATAGACTGCTCTCTTTCACACTGTCCGGGAAACAATATTGTGTGACCAGTCTATTGTGTGGTTTTTAATAACTTCTCACATAAAATTTCGAGCGATTTTTTATCGTACGATAAAAGTCGTCTAGAGTGAAAGAGGCCTAGTTGTCATTTTTAAGGAAATGGGCATTATATTTCTCATTCATCCTCTGAATCTATATTTTTGATCAAAAACACTTTGAAGAAGCTTTCTTAAATCACAGTGAGAATTCATAACACATTATGAAGCATAAGATGGTTATAAATCATTTTTATTCACATAAAGTGGTATAAAATCTCTCTTTTTCTCACGCACAAAATCCACCAATATTTACTAGATGGGTTTGTTTCCCCTTACATCATTATTAAATTTCTTGCATATTTGAAAAGAATTAAGTAAATATGTTTATTTGCTTTCATTTTCAAGAAGCATTTATAGATAATGTAATGCATATTTATTAAAATTCTTGGAGGCATTTTTCTAAAAGGTTAAAGTTCAGTTTTGTAGATTAAAATATTACTTAATTCATCCTAATTATAACAGCTTCTATAAAACTCAGATGCAAGCACAACATTTCGGTTGTGCAAGTTTTTTGGCTACGGTAATCGATTCTAACAAAATTTTAAAATAATTATATGTGCCTACCTTGGAAACACAAGCAATTAAAAGAAATATTCTCTTAATCTATTTCTGTCTATTGTTACACTACCATGAATGTATTTCCATCAGCCAAACTAATAAAATATAAAGATGAATATTATTAAAAAAGGTGGAATAATTTTTGTATACTTCAAATCTTTCCGCTATGACATAATATTGCGCCTTTACAAAATATAAAATTAATTTTAGCGAGGGTCATTTAGTCACTATATTTTGTTTTTAATGTACAGTTCATGCTGTGGTAATTATTGCACTGCTAAAAAAACTTTTATTTCAGTTACAAAAAATAAGATTTTTTGTGAGTAACGCATATAATTCCAACACTTGGTTGTTGAAACATATTAAGAAAGTTCCCTTTATTTAATGCAAACACAAGTATAGTAATAAATGAGGAGAGATATGTACATAAGAATATTGCGCGAGGTGGATACAAGAACTTATTTTAAGAAAAATTTTAGCTACAAGTGGGATATGAGTTAAATACACATCGTAATAGAATCTTTTTAAATAATGATTCCTCACACTATATGCTTTTCAGACAGAGATTTAGAGAGTGCTCATAACATTCATAACAATCTTACCAATAATCGATAAAAGTTAACCAATGAATTAATTTACTTGTTTTATTGAAATAATGTATCGAATCATTTCATCTCTAATTACGTTTCCATGGAGATTGATATAGGTTGTCTTAACATGTCATCTAGGTGAATGTTGCTTCAAATTAAATTTGGCATCCATTTCATTCAGTAATCGTGTAAATTTTATAACAATGCTACTAACCATGGAAACGCAGCTTCAATAAATTTTCAAATTTCGTTTTAAAATCAGTATCTACAAAAATTCTGAGTAGTGAGCTTTAACTGTGACTTCTCAGTTTTTGAAGCCTTAGTGTAAAGTGGCTTAAAACCAATCGCTATACAATAGAGTAAATTTCAAAATTTCAAGAGCACATTTTTCAAACCCTAGCTACATATAAGATTTGAACTCTGGGAATCAGAAGTTTAGCAAAAAATAAGAGTTCAATAAGATAATAGTGGGATAAATTTAAGTAATATAAATTTGTGTCACCTTTACCTCTTACAGAAATAAAAAGTGCTGTTGAAGAGTAAGTAATATTTTTAACAACCCTAAAATACTTATTTAGAATATAAACAAAAGTGCTAGTAGTCTCATTGAATGAAACCTTAAAATGTTGCAATGGTAGGGCAAAATAAAAAGAAAATATATACTAGTACCTCTGACAACCAGCTTCAAACGTAGTGAATATAATAGTTTCTAACAGTTATGAAATACTCAATCCTTAAGAGTACGATTGGGGACATGGTAGCACGATGGGAAAAGGCTGAAAACCGACCAGAAAAACTTATCAAAATTGATTGAATTTCCTTTTTTTGATATGTAAAGTAAAATTACGAAAAAGGATGCCAGCTAGTGCGTTGACTTCGTCTTATAATTTACACACAAAATCGCAAAGTGAATCAGTGTACTTGGCTACTTCAGTTGACTTAATGTAAGTGATCAGTAGCAAAATAAATGAAAAGCAATTCATCACTTGATTTCCTTGTGAATTTGTGATGTAATTACGATGTAAGAAGTGCAGGGTTTCGGGGCACAGGTGCTGTATAATCCATGATTCCAAATTCTGAATTTTTTTGGAAATGAAGAAATGTTGCCAAGATGACGTAAAGTGACGTGTCCGATGACATAAATACAAGGGTTACCAAAATAGATTTTTCATCATAATTCTTATAGGTCTCCATATGTATGACGTAACAAAAACAAGGTTGCCAGATACATAAGGAAATCCGCCAAAAAATCGCCATTCTCAGAATTTGGCGTATGGATTATACGGTACTTGTGCCAGTTTCGGATTCAATATTGGCCATGATGAGCGACATGAGCGCCCAGAAGAAAGATGTTTTGGTGAAGCAGATAGCTTAAAAATTATAAGGCATGGGTTTTACCTTATAAGGGTACTTTACATGTGCTCATGAATAGAAAACGTACTCATGAATATCGTACTCATGAATAGAAAACGAGAGAAACTCCAGAGTATCCACCCCAACAGAAAGCAGAAGGACAACACCTAAAATTCAATAGTGGCTAGATTCGAATTCGGCACCTTCAATTCCACAAGCCATAGTCCTACCCCCGAGACATAATGGATCTTCGAATGCATGGAGATTTCTGTTTGATGCATTTATGTTTCCTTATATGGGTAAACATTATTTAATAAGTAGTTGATGAAAACATAGAATTGAAATATCCGTAGCAAATTTGTCTTTCAGAAACACCTTTAATAAACAGCCAAAAAAATTTTGTGTCGCAAAAAAGAAAATGAAATCTCACAAGCATCCACTGTAGCAAAAAGCGGAAGTGCAACAACCATTAGATATTCTTCAACAGTCTCTAGATTTGAATCCGGAAACTTCTATTACACACACAGTGTTACGAACAACCTACAGTAAACCCAACGGAAGAAAATGACTGCATTTATGTTTTCTGCATATACATCTACTGAGGTGGCTGTACAGGCAAATTTTCCAAATTTCAAACCCTCTGTAAGAAACGCTCTCCTAGAAATCAAATATGTTGTCGAATGCTCAAAACATGTCTCACAGTACAACTTCCATCGATTCATCTCTATAAAACAATATATGCAACAAAATTCGCTAAAAAAATAAAAAAATTCATTACTATATCAATACATTTTCTTAAATAAAATGTAACAATTACATTTCAATTTTACTGTTAACTTAATTCGTATGTCTTTCAAAAATTTGCTCTTAATTCATAAAATGATATATTAAAAGATGGAACGAAAAATAAAAATAATTCTAAAGACTCTTTAATAATATCACATTGTGTGATTTCATATAAATCAAAGTTGTTTTTTAAAACAACTTTGCTTCAACAAAATGTATTTTTATTGAGTTATTATGCGTTATTATTTTCTTACTTACTTTCATTCTTCCCCTGAAGTTAATTTTAAAAGTTTGTAATTATTCACATACACTTTTCCTTGATCTCATGTTCAACTTTCATTAAACTTTAATCTCCGAAATCTGAACATGAAATGCTTTAAGCATATAGAAATTAGTAATAATTACCGTAAAACTATATCGCTTGTAATTTATTTATGTAATCATTTCTAAGCATTGAAATTTTATTTGCGATTTGATAATGTTGCATAAAAAGATCAATTTAATTCATATTGTTTAATTGCGTTTTAATAAGGAACTATTTGAATTTATTTATTATTTGAAAATGTAATTTAATTCTTTCATAAGCACATTTTTCTTTAAATTCCAATCGCAACTTAAATTTAAATGCTTATATCTCTTAAATAATATGATTAATTAGTTTTTAAAACGCATTTTATAGTAAAATTAATTCGCAAATAAATATGAAGACAAAAAAAAAAGCTTCTCTTTAATAAATTTCTAGATTTTACATTTTTAATTCAGACAAAGTAAATGTGGTTAGGAAAATAATTAATTATAAAACACATACTGTTTCAATGTAGCCTTTGAAAAAAAAGTATTTATTAAAAAAAATATTTTGTCAAACTTATTACCTTAGGGAAATTATAATTAATGAATGAAGGAAAATATATCACAAAATATACAACTCAACTCTACTCAATCCTTGATTTAATTTAACCTCAGTTCTAAAGTCGTTACGAAATTATAAAATATGGAACAAAAGGTTCGCTGTATTAAGCCATCGCTCTATAAATAATTTAAAGCGGAAGAATATTAAAAATCCCCGAGGCAGGGAAAAAAGTAGAAAAAATAATAAAAATAAAATGAAATAAAATAAACATAAAAACCCATCAGTTCCACAGCCGAAGGAAAAGCAAACAGATCAGATGAAACATTAATTTACACGCATGCGCACCGCAACGAAGGCAAGAGAGGGATTAAAATAAAATTGAATGTAAAGAACTTGAAGAACTGAAATAAAAATCCCCAAAGGTTATCCAGCGAGAAATATTTTCCCTTCTTCGAGAGTTTATATTCCCTCTTTCCCCTTTTCCCTGGTGAGTCTGATTATTCACCGAATTGAAGACGACCGTGCGAGCAGGGAATTTTTCTTTTTCCGAAGCAAATTATTCGGATAATTATATTTACTTTCCTGATGCCTGCAACACTCAGTTATACATCTCTTACATTTTGATGTGAGACATAAAAGAAGGAAATTGACACTAATAAGACTGCGCCATCTGTTAGCAATTAATCGAAGCATGAAAAGATTTTAAATTCAAATGGAATATTGCTTACATTTGAGGATAATATTTGCTTTTTTCTTAAATATTCACATGCAAATGAGATTAAAAGCAATCATATTGAATTGACATCGCTTAAACTGCTACCTATCAATTTTTTATGTTTTTATAATATATTGAGATTAATGCGCATTTGCATATCTATTAAATAGCGATGAATAATTACATCTAAAGATTTTCTACTGTTAATTTTAAATGGAGAGTAAAACTTCAGTTTCATAATAATAAAATGGGTTTATATTTAATTTTTTAACTCATGGTAATTTGATATTCAAATTAAGCGCTTAGCGGAAAATTATGGAGTTATTTCTAATTTGATTTTAAGTATTAAAATTTTTTTTCGATTTAATTTTAACCAATTGTAAAAATAATAAATTTTTAAAGTAATTTATTAAATTATTTCGAAACGTTTTCCAGTACAAGACTCACGTTATTCAATTTATTGGTTTTATTACTTTTTAAACTGAAATGAGTTATTGCATTTATTCACATGCTGTTGAAATCGTATTTCACCGTGAACCAATTGATAAACAGCGTCAATTCATCAAAAAAAATTATGTTGGGTCCTGAACAACCCAAACAGTTCTACGCTGAGGCCCATTCATGCTAAACAACGCAGATCATGCAGGTGTTTTGTTAATGAAAGTGATGTAGTAGATGATATGACGAGAGACGATTCTATATCGAACTTATCAACTATAAACGGAGTTTCAAACAATTATACTTTCCTCTCTCTTATTTCTGAATGTACCAGAAACCGAAGAGTATAAGGTTATCTCTAGAAATATAAGCAGGAAAAGGGATAATTTAATAAGATTATTGTCGGAAATGACATCAAAAAACAATAAAAAAACAAAAAATTGGGCTCCTTCTGTTTGATTAATACACACACACACTTTATTACATTTTATAATTATACCTTGATTTTATTAAACAACGGCAGGCGCTTGGGTGACAAACCCTTCGCCACTATAGGGTCAGAAACTGCTAATCATTTGTCGTTACCCAGAGGGCAACTGTGAACCAAGTCACGAAGGCGATTAACATTACCTACGCCATTCCCCCACAAACCCATTTATAGGGTGGGACACACACTCATACATTATCTCAGAAGGACTGAAAAACACACAGAGAAAAGTTACATCCACTCCCGAACCGTGATTTGAACCCGGGACCCACTGCTCAAGTGTCAAAAACACTAACCACTCAGCCACTGGTCGGCATCTCTTGATTTTTATTGAATATAAATTACAATATTTGATTCACCAATACATACCTACATATACATACATACGTTTGTTTGGTTTGTTTGTCGCTCAACGGTCACAACGGTCATTTTTTGTACACAAGGGCTAATTAGACCGGGACCTACGGCTAAAAGAGGATTCCGAACCACTACAAACATCCATACACAAGGTGGGATTCGAACCCACGAACTGTTGAACAGAAGGCAAGAGCGCTAACCATTCGGCTGCCAGCTGGGCACATGCATACATATATATATATATATATATATATATATATATATATATATATATATATATATATATATATATATATATATATATATATATATATATATATATATACATGGAAAAATGTGTATTTAAATTCCTTAAAGATATATTTAAATTTCAATATCTATCTAAATACCAATCATTACTTTTTTCTTTGATCCGAATCTGGCGCTTTTGATTCACCTCCTTGGCTCCGAAACTTTCGCCATTAGTGGAGACGCGTCTCTACACTCTGCTTCAACGTCTCCATCTCGTAAATTGTCTGCTTGTTGGAGGTCATAACCGTCCCCGAATTATCGCTATTAATAACAATAATTAACACACATCCCTGGAGCGAGGAGGACCATAAATAGCCTTATAAGGACCCCATACCTCACCGGATTAGCGACTGCCGGGCCACGATCCGGGGCAGTATTCATAAATACCGCCGAATGGGCCCCTGTCCGCAGTTAAGGTAATTCCCGGACGCTTGTTGCTGCTGCACGTTTTATAGTATGTCCGGCAGAATCGCTGGATATTGCATAACAGCCTACTCTTACACGGCTTCGTACGAGGTGATGGAAAAGATGAATGCATTCCTTGAATCGGCTCCTAACACTACTAAAATTTGGGAGAAATATTAAAACATTTTGTAAAATAACCCAATAAAGAAAAGAAATCATATAAAAATATATTAGATGAAACGATGATTTAAAAGCTTAAAAAGGATGTGAGTATATAAATGTATTCCGATTTTGACTGGGAAAATTATTATTGAGTTTCTTATGAAGTTAGGCTGTGTAAGCTGGAGGGGGGAGAGATAACAGCTTACATAATCGATACATACTATCATGCTGAAAGAACCTATACAATTTCATAAGCTCCGAGTGGCTTTCTGGCGTATAGCGATATATATATATATATATATATATATATATATATATATATATATATATATATATATATATATATATATATATATATATATATACAGGGTGATTATAAAAAAACTTTGCCAACATCTGCACTTCTAGCGTCCATTCTATTTAACCGATCAAGATGATACTTCAAATATAGTTCTTTTGAGATATGCGCTCGAGATTCTGTGAATGGCAACACAAAGGCCCTCGCGGTTACAGTTATAGTGACAGAAACTCGAAATTTTCGAATGGCAACGCCTACTTTTTACCATCGCAAAATGTTCAGCACATGCGAAAACCCTAAATAGCGTTGAAACGGTACCGATATGTCCGAAAACCGACGTGTTATACACATACAAACAGTTTTTCAAGGCGCACGGAGGAATAATGCATACGACAGAGACAAGACACTGCTCAATGATGAGAACACATAGAGAAAAAAATCTTTATTAATTTCAAACATTTTCCACATGAGTGCCATCACAGGCAATTACGCATTGCATGCGGGAGACGGTGGACAATGTCGCTGCACGCAACATGGCACATGGGATGTTTCCAATCTCACGCCGTATAGAATCCTTTAAGTCCGACAATGTTTGAGGATTGCACAGATAAACTCTGGATTTGAGATAGCCCCAAAACCAGAAATCAATAGGCGTCAGATCTGGGGATCGTGCAGGCCACGGAAAAGGATAATAGCGTGAGATGATGCGATCACCAAAATGCTGATCCAGGAGCCTTTTAACTGACCTCGCTATATGTGGAGGTGCGCCATTTTGCATCCAAACAATGTCATTGAGTGCATTCAGCCGACGCAACTCCGGTAAGACATAATTTTTCAGCATGGCTGCATACCGAGGGCCCGTTACAGAACATGTTGCAGGGCCAGTCGGGGTCGTTTCCTCAAAGAAGAACGGGCCCAGAACAAATGTAGCTGTAATGCCGCACCACGCAGTCACTTTGGCGTCAAATAATGGTACTGGCGCCACAGCATGAGGATTCGTCTCTCCCCAGTGCACACAATTCTTTGTGTTAATGCTGCCATTTAAGGTGAAATGCGCCTCGTCCGTCCATAGTATGCGAAGTGGCCAGTCGTTATCCGCATCATATCGTAACAAAAATGCATTTGCGAAGTCCAGACGTTGTTGTGGGTCACCCGGCTCCAACATCTGGACGCGCTGGAACCGATAGGGAAACATGTGAAGTACCGAGCGCAAGAGCTTGCGGACCGTTGAGTTCGGAATATCCAACACGCGCGCTATGCCTCTTGCGGTTTCTGTGTGTCCTGCAGTCACTGTATGGTGCACTTCCATGACAACGTCCTCAGAAACAGTTGGCCGTCCGTAGCGCTGTTTGCCACAGGTGCAGCCTGTATCTTCGAATTTCCGCACTAAATCACGCAGAGCTTGCAGAGTACATGGGCCGCGTCGTTGTCGATGATTGCGGCGATACACACGCAAGACTTCCGCAGCGTTCATCCGATTTTGGTTATAGAGTTTGATCAATTCACCGCGAACTTTCCTAGGAAGACTCATATCGTCGGCATGTGCGAGTTCCCGAATGACGACTTCGCATACCCGCTTGGTATTTTATAGGTTTCCTACGCTGAATATCTGGCGACCGGCGTTCTGTGATTGGTTTCTTGACTCTGTCACATGCAAATTTATTGCGTGCGCCCAGATCGTGTTTTATTGTCCGGTTTTCAGGACTATTTTTGTGTTTGCAGAACACGTCTGTTTTTAGACATATCGGTATCGTTTCAACGCTATTTAGGGTTTTCGCATGTGCTGAACATTTTGCGATGGTAAAAAGTAGACGTTGCCTTTCGAAAATTTCGAGTTTCTGTCACTATAACTGTAACCGCGAGGGCCACTGTGTTGCCATTCACAGAATCTCGAGCGCATATCTCAAAAGAACTATATTTGAAATATCATCTTGATCGGTTAAATAGAATGGACGCTAGAAGTGCAGATGTTGGCAAAGTTTTTTTATAATCACCCTGTATATACATACATATATATATATATATATATATATATATATATATATATATATATATATATATATATATATATATATATATACATATATATATATATAAATAATTAAGTATAATGAAGCTATTAGTATACTATTAGTATAATATGCTATAAGAAGAGAGAGTTAAATAAAAAGAGAGTTTCCCTATTTGAAAACAAATTTAATAAATTAAATTACACACAATTCTTTATGAATTCGATATAAAAGCTCTCTATTCTCTTTCGAAGAAATAAACAAAATTTAGTGAAACAGTTGTTTGCTCGCAACATGTTTTTGACCTTTTTTCCTGATGATTGCATATCCATTAAATACAACAAAATATGATAGTTTTTTGCATCTTCCACACTCGTGGTAGGGTAGTGCTACCACTACCAATTTTACTTGTTGAAGTCGCCATTAGTGAATACGGTGTAAAGTCAGCTGAGTCAAGTATAAAACTCATTTCTTTCCATCCAAAAAAATGAAACTTTATTCAACACAAATTAGTTCAATATTTTTCTTTCTCAAACTGAGAACTTTTACACTGTTTACAAATACTATTTTTGATTCTATAATACTGTGCATACCTTAAATATTATTCGGTTCTAATGTTCCTACCTCATGGTGGTGTGGAATTTCAGAAATAAGAATGTCACCTAATTTAACGCTATTGCCCCACCATTTGATAGAAAATAACAAAGTTGGCTTCGTGGGTTCGATGTAAAAGTGGGCATGCCTTGGTTTGACAAAAACATTAGGCGGTAATATTTAATTTCTGGTAACCCTATATTTGTTTAGCGCCAGAGTTCCGCTTATTGGTCACATCTTGGCGTCAAAAGAAATCGCCATATAATCAAGGGGCACTCATTCCGGACTTCGTATTTTCTTATGATAACCTTCTTCGAAACAATATAGCAATTTTATTTTCAAAATGTTTGTGACCTTTAAATTAAATAAGCTAATATTTTTTAAACTAAATTAAGACATAAAAAAATTATAATAATTGTCTCCTTAATATTTTTATTCATAAAAATTATTCATGTGCAATAGTAGTGCAAAAATAAAATATGATACGATACAAAAATAAATACCATGAAGTTTTCTCAATTGATATCTGCAAATTAAAAACTTTTTGACAATTTTTTTAAAGATATTTAAAATGAAGTGCAAAATCACATTCCTTTCAAATAATAATGATACTCTTTTGATACAAATCCCTTTCTACAATATTTTCAGGTGAAAGCAACCTAATGTTACTAAATTATTAACATTATATCTTTGCTTTACGTATCATAATTTTATATGAAAAATATTACGTAACTATGAATAACATGAAAAAATCTTATCTTGTAATTTATTATTTATGCAAATTGGGGTTTTCTTTAAATTTTTTAAAATAAAGAGCGAAAAAAATTTTAAGCTAATGTCTTCTACGATTTTTATCGATACAGAGTACAAAATAGTTCAATACATGTATTTCTTCATGTATCATGATATTTAAATGATACATTTTCATTACTTACATATTTACGTTTACTTATTGCAACATAATTGGAAGGTTTTAAGTTCGATAATAGCCTTTATTAAACAGCAAGGCACAAACATCGCGTTTCTGCTTACTACGTTTACCTTCGTTGGATAGATTGTAGGAGATTATTCGTATATTTCTTCCTTTACAACAAATACTGTTATCCTTATTTCTCTTCAGTTTATTACACAAGAAAAAGTAATATGCTTACATAATAATCTACAAAAGCATTAAATTGTTCCAATTAGTAAAAAAACAATTAATACAAGTAATATCAAACGCAATGCAATCTTAATCCCCGATCAAATGAAGAGATCAAAACCTAATCCGATAAATTTTCTTTGATACCGATTCAATATAAAAACATGTATCTTATTAATGATATGTCCGTTGATTGGACTAAGGAAGCTCAAATGAACGAAATGGAATGTTGGAAAGAAGCTTCTAATATTTGTATATTTTGGGCAATCACAATCTATGGATTGTGTACTAAAAGAGAATAAGTTAACAAAATGCAGCCCGTATCTTGTAATGCTTGATTTTAGTAATCTGAGAAGAAGATTGATTTTGGTATTCCGAGGAACAAGGAGATTCATTGTCAAATACAATTAATCAATTTAACTTATGGTTAAGATTTTCTGTCTCTATAAAAAATCTCGTGAAAGACAAAAACATATCGGTTTACAAATGACCTAAAACAGCATTCGGTTGTTCAGTTTTTCGTTACATGCTATCAAACTAATTATAACCAGAGTTTACTGGTGTTAAGTTATACAAATCACATTGTCCGTAGAGCTGATATTTTCAAATTAGAACTCATAACTTTCCAAGTAATAAAATCTGAAATAAAACAAAGTTTATTTAATATTTTGACGTACTTATATTTTATTTCACATGTATAACACTTAGAGTACTGAACTATAGATATACCTTATTATTAACTTGGTAAGTGATGCTTATAATACTATTTCTATTACTTAACGTATCACATAATTAAAAGTATATTTATTTCATACTAAAGAATATAAAGTAATAATTTACTTTTTAATAAAAAAAATTAAAGTAATGCTTCCAATAAAGTTCTTTCTGTTTTTGCCTTGCCCACTTCCCCCATTGAATGAAAGTGAAATAATGCAAATTAGGAGATCATGTGGTTTAAAAAATGTTGAACTTGAATAAAAAATTCATTATTATAAAAGCAGATCAACCGAGCTTTTTTATCAATCGCAACAAGTACAGTAGGGAAAATTAAATGAAAGTATGCCAAGAGATCGTTTGGTATTTACGAGACTTCATATGGGTTCATCAGCAACTGCTGAATTTTCAAGTGCTTCGAATGAATGTACTGAAAGGTATTGTTTCAAAACTTCAGGTGAGAAGTTTCAAGCCAACGAGCACACTTGCGCCAACTGCTACTTACACAGACTTCCTTACTCTTTAAAGTCCAAAGCTTTATCCCAAGAGAATTGCACATCTGGAGACCCCCGTTGGCAGAAGTTGTTGAAGGCTGATCGAGGGTTAACAATAGGCTATACTTTCTGTAAATCATTTTAATCACTGAAAAAGGTAAGAATAACTTACATTTTAGAAGTTTATATTTGTCATTCGCTTTAAATTAGACACATTTAATTTCAAATCAATTTTGTTCTTAGAATTGTTGTCGTTGTTACCAATCACACTTGGACTAGCCAAGCTCGCTATGCCTTGGCTATGCGAATGTAAGTCGATTGGGAGAGTCTTTCGTTTTAATCAGAGCACCATAAAGGTGAAAGTAGGATTTTGCTCTACACATATGCCATAGGCATCCGTTTATAGGGTAGGCAACCATTCACACCTCATTCATACAAAGACAGGATAGATAGAGAGAGAAAGTACATTCATGCCCGAACTGGGATTCGAACCCAGGACCTCCTTATCCGTAGTCAGGCACGTTGACCACTAGACAAGTTGGTCGGCATTAAGTTTTTTTTAATGAATTTATGTCCACGCATCATTGGCTGTTTTTCTTAAAACACCACATCGTTTGGTTCTTTGACACATCTTAAATTTTGGACACATGTAAATTTTATTTTTCAATAACAAAAAAATCAAGAGTTTAATGGTTTGTCAAGAATTTTTTGATTAGTCCAAGCCTCATTCTTCTTTACCAAGCTGAGCTGCAAAATAAAGTTTTGAGCTCTGGTTCTCAATTCAACCAATTCTGAGTTTGAATTCCACTTCAGGTCTGCAGTAATTCAGAGTAAATTTATTTTATGGGTTCATATTTATTCTACATATTTATTTCTTCATTCCATTAGTCTTTATACTATTATCATTCCATTAGTCTTTATATTCATTCATTCATTGTCGTGTGCCAGCCAGGTTGGCATATGGGGTGCGCTGCTCCACTTCTCCAACTGAACCTTATTTGTGTGGAGTCCGACTTCTTCAGTACAAACATGCCATAGGTACCCGTTTATTAGTTAGGCAACTATTCACATCTCATTCATACAAGGAAAGGACAAAGACCAGATAGATAGCGAGAGAAAGTACATCCATGCCCAAACCGAGATTCGAACCCAGGACCTCCTTATCCGCAGTCAAGCATGCTGACCACTAGACAAGTTGGGCGGCTTGTTCAAAGAATAAGTTTTTCTAATGATCCTTTCTAAAGAATTCATATAATTTATATGTTTCATACTTTATAAATATTCTAATTATCATTCAAATCTACTTAAAGGGGTAAAGGATTTCGAGAAACCACTCTCTTTTAAAAGTACTTTACCTTGATGGTGAGACATGTTAATGTATCATGAAAGAGGGAACTCGGAAAATCCATCATCACTTTTCCCAACAAATGTTAGAAAATGAAATAAAAACAAGTATTCATTTCTTGTCGTATATTTCTTCTGGGTTCGAACTTGAGAACGTTTATTTCAAAAACAGCGTCTTATTTGACCTGTTTTACAGTGAAGTCCCCAATACAATTGTTAATTGCTTCCACCAATTTGGTAAAACAACTATTATAATTTTATCGAAAGAAAGAAGTAATGCTAAATTTTAATATTGATTTTCTATAATGTCTTTGCCCATTTATCCTCTTAGGTATATTTTAACGATAAAAGATTGTTTTTACATCGAAATTCTATGAAATATGTACAGTTTTCTCTGAAAGAACTTTAAATAAATACTAGAATAGTAAAATATTAGTTGTTAATTCACCAACATCTTCTTCTTTTTCTTAGAGTTGGGTTTGTATGTCATTTTGCACTTCTGCTTTTATCAGCATTTTGTACTATTAACTCCAAATCTAATGTTTCCAAGTTCCAGTTGCTCGGGTCACCCACTTTATTAATAAAGTCCGATATATAACCCTTTAATGGAGTCTAGGTGTAACTCTCTAGTATGGATGATGGCTAAAGAAGTTAATCTAGGGAGGGCAAAAGACTCGCATTCGTAAATGATATGCTTGGCCGTTTCCTCTTGCGTATGACATTTCCTGCAGACAAGGTCTTGGTGAAACTATCCCATTTTATGGAGGTGTTTTCTGAAATAATAATGCCCAGTTATGAAGCCTACGATTAAACGTATCTTCTACTTAGAGCATCTTAGAATTTCAGAGGCAATCCTCGCTGATGATCCACAGATCATACTTTTAGCGTGGGTGTGACCAGGAGTGTTGAGCCAAGCTTCATACAACTTCCGTTTTTCCCATCTAAGAATATTGGTTTTTGAGGTCTTCAAATGGATCCCACAAAAGGTTCTGCACCAATGGGAGCAAAAGATGATCCTTGTTTAGCAAGTTCATCAGCCCTTCAATTACCTTCGATACCTTTGTGCCCTGGCACCCATACAAGGATCACCTTGTTTCTAGTTGCCAGTTCTGTAAGAATAATTCACCAACATGCTTCCCTGTACCTAGTCCTGAATTGGGCTCTACCAGTTAGAACGAAGCAGAAAGGTGAGAGTCTTTGTAATTTAGAAGCAAATATTAAACAGCAGAGCCCTTAAAGCTTAGCCTGTTACCCCCTGAGGTATCATTTCACATGGAAGGTATTGCGACCATTATATATTTAACGTACCACTACTGCTATTACCGAATATAAAGGATCTTTGTAAGAGTCGAGCTTTCTACCCTCAGATAAATTCAACGTACCCCGTAATTAAGGCTTTTTTAAACAATATTATCAACTATAGTTTCGGCTACATATCTAGTAATTTAGCGCAATATAGCAATTAACCTTTTAATCATTATATTGAACTCCCACTTAAATGTAATTACTCCCTAGACAGCTAAATAACAATGCTCTGGTTTTTAGATCAATGATTCACGGGTTCAATTCATATCATTCAGTTGGACGCCCGAATTTAGAGAAATTCTCTTTAAATCTCGTCTGTAGAAACCGAATCAACTTTTATTTTTAAAAAAATGTGACCGCAGAGCAAAAATCAAAGTCAGACCAAAACTACAAAATTGGCACCGTAAATGCAACATCCTGAAGGAAGCATGAAATTTACAACATGCGTTAACGGAGGTGAGGTATGCAAATGATTAGAATTTCAGACACACATCTCCCGCGACATTTGCACCACTTCAAAGTGATATTCAAAGGCATGGAAATGTCAATGATTTAAAGTTTAACAATTGTGTTTTTCTTGTGGTTTTTTTTAATAAAAACGATCAATTATGTCTCGTAGAAAACGGCGATTAAATTTTGAACAAGTATTCGAGTTTGACAGAGGAAGGATAGTGGCCTACTAAGATTGTGGATTATATTTCAGGGAAATAGGTAGTCGTGTTGGATGAAACCAAACAACTGAAATGTGGACATGTGATCGTTGGATGCAGGAGGGTGCGATGGACCGACGTGTTCGATCACATCCACCTCAGTGCACCACTTCACGTGATAACAGGCAAATTGTGCGCATGACAGTGACGGATCTCTCAGCCCCATCACGAATCACAGCACATTCCGTTTGTAACGCATCATCTAGTGTCTGAGCGTATCACTCGACGCCATTTACAGTAGAATGGTCTATCCGCAAGACGTCTATTACTTCGTCTACCCTTGCAAAATCAAAAATAAGTACTTATTTGAAATCGGAATCAAAATTATTAGAAGTAGCTAATGTACCTGTAACATCAAAAAATGAAATTAATGTAAAACTACCAAAATTAACTATAGAACCATTTTATAGCAAATACGAAAATTGGCAAGAATTTTGGAGTCAAATTGAAGGATCGATACATGAAAATAAGAATTTGTCAAATACGGATTAATTCAGCTACTTAAAATCATTTTTAAAGTGAAGCTTTGGTTTCAATTCAAGGTTTGACTTTAACAGAAAATAATTATTATACTGCTGTAGAGTTGCTAAAGAAACAATATGGGCAAAAAGTATTTTTGTTAGAGCTCATGTAAATAAATGTATTATTAAATATACGTAGAGTTACTAAAGAAACGATGTGGGCAAAAAAGATATTATTGTTAGAGCTCATGTAAATGAATGTATTGTTAAATATAAGTGGAGTTACTAAAGAAATGATATGGGCAAAAAGATATTATTGTTAGAGCTCATGTAAATAAATATATTGTTAAATATAAGTGGAGTTATTAAAGAAATGATATGGGCAAAAAGATATTATTGTTAGAGCTCATGTAAGAGAATGTATTGTTAAATATACGTAGGGTTACTAAATTAACGATATGGGCAAAAAGATATTATTGTTAGAGCTCATGTAAATAAATGTATTGTTAAATATACGTAGAGTTACTAAAGAAACGATATGGGCAAAAAGATATTATGGTTAGAGCTCATGTAAATCAATGTATTGTTAAATATAAGTGGAGTTACTAAAGAAATGATATGGACAAAAAGATATTATTGTTAGAGCTCATGTAAATAAATGTATTGTTAAATATAAGTGGAGTTACTAAAGAAATGATATGGGCAAAAAGATATTATTGTTAGAGCTCATGTAAATCAATGTATTGTTAAATATACGTAGAGTTACACACATTAAAGAAATGATATGGGCAAAAAGATATTATTAGAGCTCATGTAAATAAATGTATTGTTAAATATACGTCCTGTGAAATCATGCGGCCAGTTAGAAGATTATGCGATACATATTATGCTCAAGTTTGCTTACTTGAAGCCGCTGGAGTATAATTAAATAATCATCGTAGCCTGTTATTTCCTATCTTATTAAAGTTGTTGCCACAAAATATAGTTTTAGAATACAATAGATACAATAAAATTGATGATTGTTCGATTGCTTTAAGCTTTTACAATTTTTAAGAAATGAAATAGAAAAAAGAGAAAAATAATTTTATTTCTGGACACAAATGAACTGAAGGGCGAATCACACTCAAAGGGATACCCGAAGTATTTCGCAGCGAAAAGTCATAATTCCTTTCACCCTACCCAAAAACAAAAACAATAAAATCATTCAAATCTGGTTTTAAACGTTGGAACAGCAGAAAGGGAGGGGGAGTGCGAGTTCTGTGAGAGTGTGGCTCCCCTTAAAAACATAGTAGTAAAAAATGTGTATTCACGAGTATATTCACGAGAAGGAAAACGCCTTAAAACAGAAGGGGAAATGTTTCTTTTTTTTTTCGCAATGCGTTTAATAGCTTTTCGAAAATGCGGTGTAATAGTTGTAAGGGGAAACACAATAGTTTATTACATGAAAATGTTAATAAAATTGATGTGAAATCGGATACTGCTGTCACTTCTGTTTCAGAAGAAGACAAAATTAATAATATTTATTTACAAACAACATCTGTAAATATTATAGGAAATAACAAAAATAAGAAATGTTGATTTTTTATATAGATAATGGTAGTTGCCGATCTTTAATCCTTGAGCGGTTTTCTAAAGAATTAAATTTAGAAATAATAGGGCAAGTAGAGTTGAAAATTTATAAGTTTGGCTCTAACGAACTAATTATTGAAAAAAGAAATAAAGTGAGAATCGAAATAAATTGTCCCTTTATGCAAAAGCAAGATCAAAATTTTAGAAACACTTAAATATTAGAAATGTTCATACAGGTGTACCTGCAAAATATATAATTATACAGTGTAAGAAAAACACAGAATAAAAATAGCAGACAAACCTTCAATGGACGGCATTTACAGCTTTCTTTGTTAATTGGTAGTGGTTATTACTGGAAAATTGTGACTGGTAAAGTTCGTAGATTGTCAGGAACTTTAGTTGCGTGTGAAACTATGTTCGCGGTTGGACGATTAATGGTTCAATATCGCTACATCAAATAGGATGATCACCCAACAGTCTGCGAACGTTACGAAAGTCGCCGTTCATACGATAAGCAACAATGCAGATGTCGAATCTAACATTATATTGCGTAATTTTTGGGAGATTGAATCAATTGGAATTAAAAACATAAGTAATAATACTGATAAGGAAAATGAGAAATTTTAAACCAGTTTAAAAACTCCATTAGTCTAAAAGATAACCGTTACCATGTTAAACTTCCCTTTAACGAAAAGGTGGAGGAGACAACAATGAAATAGCTTTTAACAGACTAAATAGTTTAATTAGGAAATTTAAGAAAAATCCAAAATTCTTTAAAAGATATCAAAGAATTATCGATAATTTTCTTGAAAAAGGAATAGCTGAAGAAGTTTCTGATAATCCTGAAAAAAAATATCCTTTTATCTTCCACATCAAGGGGTACTTAGAGAAAATAAGGTTACAACAAAACTACGTGTAATATTTGATGTCTCCTCTCATGCCACAAATTCCTTTTCATTAAATGAATGCTTAGCTGCTGAACCCAGATTTGAAAAAGAAGCCTTAGAAACACACACACAACAAGGCATGAAAAAGGTTTTTTAAAAAAGGCTAGTTTTAATATGAGAAAATGGAAAACAAACTCTGCACCCGTAGAACAGAAATGGGACAAAAAAGAAAATTCTTGTCTGAAGCCATTAACAGATTGTGGCAAGGTTTTAGGTTATTATTAGGATAGTAGAAAAGATATGTTAAAGATTCCAGTATCAGATATTACCATACTGAATCCGGATGAAGATTTATATTAAAAGTAATTGGGTAAAAAAACTCTTTGATCCCATAGAATTTATTAATCCATTTACTGTTACGTGTAAAATCCTTATGCAGGAATGCTGGATACTGGATATGATTGGGATAAACTATTACCGTCAGATATTCAAAAAAGATTTAAAAGGTGGTGTGAGGATTTAATTGATTTAAAAGAAATTCAAATCGAAAGAGATTACTTTAAAATTAAGAGCTTTAAGGGGATATCTGATGTTCAACTGCATTTTTTCAGCGATAGCAGAGTTAAAGTTTAAGTTGCAGTAGTTTATATTAGTTTTATTGAGAAAAATGAAATAAAAACTGCATTTGTTTCATCAAAATGTAGAGTTGTTCCTTTGAAAAAGATGACTCTTCTGCGTTTAGGGTTAATAGGCACTGTAATAAGTAGTAGTTTAACGAAATATATTTTACGTAAGATTAATTTGGAAGTAAGTAAATGCTTTTATTGGACTGATTCCGGGATCGTATTTCATTGAGTGAAAGAAGATGCTAAAAGATGGAAACCATTTGTTAGCAACCGAATAGATGAAATTCAAGGCATCACTGATCCTTGTCATGAAACTACTGCCTAAGCAAATAAAATCCTGCTGATGTTTTAACGAGAGTTGAAAATGATTGATTAGGATAATGGAATTGATTAGCTTTCTGAGGAACGTAAGCATTGACCTACAGCGTATCCAGACACAGAAACGAAGATACCTGAAGAGGAAAAAAACTAAAAAAAAATACCTAATTTCACAAGCTAGTTGTATTGAGTCAAAGTCTAAAAACTTATTGGAGGTTTGTGGAGTTGATAATTTTACAAATTTACTTAAGAGTTACGGCATAAATAAAAAGATTTATTTTTAACTTAAAAATTAAAGGGAATAAAAAAAGGATCACTCACAACTGAAGAGTTGAATGATTCTAAAGTTTACTGGATTAAAAGAATGCAAGAGAAAGAATTTTCTACAGAAATAAGTTTAAATTGTAACCAAAAGTAACCGATTTCTTCAAAAGTAGCAGTGTACAAATAATCTTTTGATAATAATGGACAGATCAAGAGAAGTGGATGATTACAATCTTCAGACTTGAATTACGAACAGAAACATCCTTAGTCTGGTCAACTCAATGGAGTCAATGATTATTCGCAAAAGTCATGAAAGAATTGAGCAAGCTGGATACTCAGAGACTCTGTCAGATTTGAGAGAAAAGTTTTTTTTATCCCTTAAGAGGTAGGCAAAGAGTAAAATCCTTAATATTCAAGAGCAATTTATGTAGCAAATTCAGAGCGAAGCCTGCCACCGAAGATATGTCTTGTTTACTCTTAGATCGTGTAAGAGAAGCATTTCCATTCGAAGAAACTGGGTTAGATTATTTAGGTCCTCCGTACATAATCGAAAATTCAGAAACAAAGAAATCATATATTTTGATATTTACTTGAGCCGTAACACGTGCTGTACATTTAGAACTAACTACTGATATGTCAGTGCCATCATTTTGAAGAGCATTCAAGAAATTTATATCCCGTTGAGGACTGTGAGAAATTATATATTCTGATAAAGCGAAACTTTTCATTAAAGTGAAAAGGAATTTTAATCTTTTAGATAAAACTTTAAGTAAGGAAGAATGGTGAAATTGTTTTTGGGAACAAAGAATAAACATTTGTCATACAGAAGAGAAATTGTCTGAAATAGAACCTATTGCTAGACATTTATATACGTCCACAGATAGTGCCTTCTGCTAGGAACGCTTATGCATAATGAACCCAATTCAAGTGCCACGTGGAAGAAATCCTAGAAAACTATTAAAGCCAAGGTACAGGTGCCGTATAATCCATGGTTCAAAATTCTGATATTGGTGATATTTTGGCGGATTTTCTTATGTATCTGGCAACCTCGTTTTTATTACGTCATACATATGGAGACCTATAAGAATTATGCAGAAAATTATATTTTGGTAACCCTAGTATGTACGCCATCGAGCACGTCACGATACGTCATCTTGGCAACATTTCTTCATCGCCAAAAAAAATTCAGAATTTGGAATCATGGATTATACGGCACCTGTGCCAAACCAACACTCAACCCAACAAATTCACTTACAGAAATCTGAAATACTATTTTTTTTTTTTTTTTTTTACTAAAATTAAACCTGAGGTCTCTCCACTTTGAATTTATCGTTAGGTGACAGAAATATGATTTTGATTCTTTATATTTAAGTATCATCATTACTTGTTGTGTCATGATATTCTTTTCCTTACTGTCTGCACTTTAAAAGCAATTACCTACTCGTCTATGATAGCCAATATCTGAGTATAGAAGGTTTTAAAGAGAGTAGCCATTACCCCAAAGTACTATTAACATCAAACTACAATTAAAGTTACAATCTGCAATGAGTATTTTCTGCTAAATGCAACTATGTGGCTGCTTATTTTCCAGGTGTGTATTTTAAAACTCGGTTATGTAAATAGAATTACATTATCTGAATTTTGAATTGTTCACCTGAAAGGTAAACAAATCCTACTCAATCAAAATCAAATAACATATTCTGTATTTTGTTTCCGTAATAAGTCTTTAATGCCGTAGTCTGAAGGAGTAATAAGTAATAAACATTTTAATACAATTTTGCTCTTTTTATATCATCGTAATGCAAGGAAAAGGGTACTCTTTATATATAAGGTAATCTTTTCCTTACTGTCTGCACTTTAGAAGCAATTACCTACTCGTCTATAATAGCCGATATCTCAATATAGAAGGTTTATAAGAGTGTAGCCATTACCCCAAAGTACTATTAACACCAAACTACAATTAAAGTTACAATCTGCAATGAGTATTTTCTGCTAAATGCAACTATGTGGCTGCTTATTTTCCAGGTGTGTATTTTAAAATCGGTTATGGAAATAGAATTACATTACCTGAATTTTGAATTGTTCACCTGAAAGGTAAACAAATCCTACTCAATCAAAATCAAATAACATATTCTGTATTTTGTTTCCGTAATAAGTCTTTAATGCAATAGTCTGAAGGAGTAATAAGTAATAAACATTTTAATACAATTTTGCTCTTTTTATATCATCGTAATGCAAGGAAAAGGGTACTCTTTAAATAAGGCGATTTCAAAACCGCATAAATCATTTTTGACATACAAAAAATTATTATTTTTTCTTTCTCATTTAGTCTGTCCAAAAACTTGAATGCACTTTTTATCATAACGTCGGGTTTTTTCCTCTGTACTCGTTGAACGTAAGCGAAGCAATTTATCAAAGTTTAGCATATCTTCTAGGACAGCAATATTGTGAAATTTTTCTTCTCAAATCCTGATTACTTCTTTTATATTTTCAACAATAATCTTGAAGGTCTTAGCCTCGATATCTGACTGTTATCTAAGACTGTATCTTTTACAGTTATAGGCATACAGTAAAACGATAATATGCAATTATGATGCAGGGATATCTAATGATTTATAAGGATTCTCTGTAAAGAATATAGAAACATTTTCACTAAATAGATATTTGTTTTTATTAATGTAAAGAAAGGAAGGCAAAATATGGGATGTAATATAGGAAGCTATTTTATTCGATTAGGTTGCTGATAAAATTCTTGCAGAAAATACTGAGAAATTATATTGTATTACTTTTATTACTGTACTTAAATACAGGAAGTTAATTTTTAACTGTGGAGAATAGATAAGATTTTTTTTAATTTTCTGTTGGAGCAATTTTTTTATCAATAAAGAAATATTCGTTTATAAATATCCCTTGAAATAAGTGAGAAATTTTGAATCTTGCATAAATTACATATAAATTTTAACATCAATTATTAATTCAGAATAGGATTTAAATCTATTCCATGTGAAAAAAAAAACAACATTTTACATACAGCTAAATATTATTTAGGGGAAAAAAGGGGAACAAGTTCAGTATCCCCATACACTGATTTCTCGCCAAATCTGGTAGCCGTTGTTTACGTTGTAGTGTTGCCGATTTCAGCTTTTGTTTTTATTGTATTGTTGCCAAATTTAGTTTTTGTTATTATTTTTATTTTTTCGTTGCCAGGTTCCGTTTTTCTCGTGCTTTAAATAATTTTTACGTTATATATGTGCTTTTTTTAGTGGCAATAGCTTTTTAGTTTCACTTCGAGAACTTTCCAGAAATTTCTTTGCTAATTGTTCTACGTTTTAATTGCTAGTCATTTTAATTTCGTTTACTGTTGCTTTCCCGCTCTTGTGTTTCGTTGTCGCCAGTGTCCAATTATAGTAAATTTTTTTTACTATTTCTTTTATATTATTTACTTTTATTTGGTTTAATTTTAATATATTTTTTTATTAAATGATACATTTTATTTTATATATTTAATTAAAATCTTTAAATATTCTTTTTTCCTTATTTCGTTTTCTTAATTTATTATCATATTTTTATTGTTTTAATTACTTTATTTATTGCTTTAATTAAAAATGTCTCATGTTAAAAATGTTGTTGAAAAATATCAACAAATTCTATTAGCTAAAATTAAAGATAATAATGATGGATTATTGCTCAGGATTCCAAATTATTAATTAATTTATGATTCGCAAATATTAATTTCTTAACGGAAATTTGATTTGGAGAAAGTGTAATTATTTTATTTAAATTCTATTGCTTACATGTATTTTTTTATTGTATTCGTGTTTCATTTTTATTTACTTAAAATTTTTATTTACTTAAATTTATTTAAAAAATATTTTATTCACGTTTTTTTTAAATTTTAAAAATTGTTTATATTTGAAAAATAAGTTTTTGCATGCTTTTTTTAAAATTTTATAAAGTATATATATTTAGAAAAATATTTTTCCATACTTTTTTTGTAAAATTAGATAATTATTTTTACTGAAATGTGAAACACTGGTGACAAACGAATAAAATGGCGAAATTAATATACCAATCAGCATGTCAGCTTAACTTCATATCAAGTAAGTCCGTTATTTATTTTTATTTCCCTTTTTAGATTTTCTGAACTGCTTATTTTTTGATCGAATTTAAGAAAACTTCCCGTTTTAATAAACGCGCGCCTAGCTTGGCGACAAAAAAATTCGCCGCGTCGCCAAGAGTATGGGGATACTGAACTTATTCCGAAAAAAGCTGTAAAAATTAACCATTCGTGAAAATGTTCGAATTTTTGTTAATTTATACAGTATGTTCTTTATTGAACAATGTTTATTATTTTATGATATCATCAATTGTTGAATATTAGATTGTTGGCGTAGTATCCGTTTTGTTATAATATACAGAAAGGGAAACAAAAGTATAATTGTCATTGTAATTTTGGCTGGTCGTTTCATTTTCACTACATTTTCGAAATTGGATAAGCTACTAATTTATGGGCCTTCGTCAAACCGTATTTGTTAGGGTACGCTAATCTCAGCAAATAATAAATATTAGAGTGTTGAACTGACATTTGAGTTACTGCAATATCCAGAAAAAGATAAGATCCATCGTTTTCTTCTCATTACTCTGAAATTTTCATAACGTAATTTTTAATTAATATTTCTTTTTACTAATATATCGATTAAAATCTTCCTCGAGAAATGAATGTTGTTAAAACTTTGATGATTATGTGGCCATTTCATTTCAATACCAATGAAGTATAGCCACATAATCATCAATATTGATCAGTATGTGGCTGTAGTTCTTTCCTAGTAATTTTTTTAAATATATGGGCATAAAATTGTTTAAATTCATTTTTGAAAATAAGTTACACTACTTCATGGTACAATGGAAAAATAATGATTTATCTTCTTAACTCAAAATTACATCTTTTTTTACTGGAACTGAATATTTCTTATGAATTAGAAAACCTTCTCCATTCATAGTTAAAACTTACACAAGAAAATTAATATTATAGACGCAAGATTTTAATTATGTTAGAGTGTTTCACATTCTTGAAATATTATAAAAAAGGAATAGTTTCATATTAAATGGCAATATAAAAAGGGAGAAACTGAAATTAAGAAACATTCATAAATCAAGAAGTTTCTTTGACTTGTTTGCCACTCTACGATAGACAAGGTAAGCCATCTCCACATAGAAGGCTAATTCAGTCAGAACCCGTAAAATAAATTTACTCTGCATTACTGCAGACCTGAAGTGGAATTCAAACTCAGAATTGGTTGAATTGAGAACCAGAGCTCTAAAATTTATTTTGCAGCTCCTCTCTGTAAAGAAGAATGAGGCTTGAACTACAGAGTGTAATTAAAATATCCTTCACAAACCTTTTAGCTCTTGATTTTTTTGTTATCGAAAAATAAAATTTACATGTGTCCAAAATTTAAGATGTGTCAAAGAACCAAGCGATGTGGTGTTTTAAGAAAAACAGCCAATGATGCGTGGACATAAATTTATTAAAAAACAAACTTAATGCTGACCAACTTGTCTAGTGGTCAACGTGCCTGACTACGGATAAGGGGCCCTGGGTTCGAATCCCGGTTCGGGAATGGATGTACTTTCTCTCTCTATCTATCCTGTCTTTGTATGAATGAGGTGTGAATGGTTGCCTACCCTATAAACGGGTGCCTATGGCATGTGTGTAGAGCAAAGTCGTACTTTCACCTTCATGGTTCTCTGATTAAAACGAAAGACGCTCCCAATCGACTTAATTCGCATAGCATAGCGAGCTTGGCTTGTCCAAATGTCATTAGAAAACAACAACAATAAACTTAATGGTATAGTTGAACGCAAATTGTTTGAATAAGATTAGGCTAGAGCATGCTCTCCAACAAAATACGACTAAATTTGGAATACTTAGATCAGGGGTGGCCAACCTGCGGCTTGCGAGCCTCATGCGACTCTTTGAAAGAATATTATGTGGCTCTCTGCAAATGTGCCCAAGTTCCCTTTTCTCATTTTTGTGTTATTATATTTTAAAAAATTATTATCATTTCGTGTGTGTTTCAAAATGTCTTTTACATTGCTGACAACAAACATGAAAACTAAGTATAACATTGTAACAAATTTCTTTTCTATCCAAGTTAAGAATGGTATGAGTCCTCGAAAACTGTGAATAGTGATGTAATCGACGGACTACAGACTGATTTTGGATTTGTAAATTTTCATTGTTCTGGAGAAAAGAATTTGTATCACTCTTGCTACATATATAATTTGTAATATGGAATTTTCGGTAATATGGGATGCGCTGCTCCACTTTTTCAACTGAATCGTAGTTTGTTGCAGTGTCTGACTTCACCAGTACATACATACCATGGGTACCCGTTTATAGGGTACGCAATCATTCACAACCCATTCATACAAGGAAAGGACAAAGACAGGAGAGAGAAAGTGCATCCATGTATGAACTGGGGTTTGAACCTAGGACCTCCCTATCTGCAGACAGACACTCTGACCACTAAAAATAATTTGAACACCTTTTTTTACACTCCTTTTAAATACATATTTAATTGGGGCTCACGAAAAATTTCAAATTTTAAAAAATGGCTCTGACTATTAAGAAGCTTGGCCACCCCTGACTTAGACATGGACAAACGAATGTTTGTCCATATCGGAGTCCAGGGGTACACCTTCTTTATTCCCAATGATGTTATTACGATGCCAAGCGATGTGATTACTTACTCGAAAAACATCGAATCCACTTCATCTATGGTTGCCCTTCCGCAGTTAGTTGG